>RHLO01000733.1:0-32707 GCA_003719415.1 Aspergillus olivimuriae | reverse complement strand
ACCGATCCCGTTCCTTTCCCATCAACCCCTCCCCCTTCACCCTCCATCCAATCCTCTACCCAACCCAACAATCTCCAAAATAGACAATCACAAAACACATCCACAACCACAAAGAAAAATATAGAACTAACCCCAAAAGAAACCCTTCACCCTCAACCCCCTCGCCCTCCTCCAATTCACCACCTACGCCATCATCATCGTCCCCATCAACTTCACCTGGCAAAGATGGATTGAATCGCATTTCCCCGGCCTCCCAACATGGAGAAAACCATCCTCCTCCCCCATCGGAGAGGACAGTGACACCACCACCACCACCATCCCGACAACAGACCTCCTCCCGCGGAAAGAAAAGCCCGCGCGAACCCTCCAACCCCGTCGACATCACCGCTCGGGGCTATGGAATTTCGCCATGAAGTTCCTGCTCGATCAGACCGTTTGCTCCGTGTTAAACATTGTGTTGTTTGTTGTGCTGATTAATTTGCTCAAGGGGATGGCTTGGGGGGAGGTTTGGAGGCTGACGTGTGAGGTATGTATTGATTTCTTTGAGCGTGGGTTTCTTGTTGATCTGTTTATGTTGTTTGTGGTGGGTTGGTCTTGCGGTGGGGGTGTGGTGCTAACAATGGGGTAGGACTTTGGTCCGATCATGATGGCGCGTCTGAAGTATCGGCCTGTGGTGTCGGTCTTGATGTATACTGTTGTTCCTGTGGATCGACGGGTTGTCTTTGGAAGTGCCTGCGGGGTGATATGGGGAGTTTATCTGAGTCTCTATGCTGCTGTTTGATACCGTCAGGCATTTTGACAGGCACGTTGTGGGGAATTTCCATCTGTAATATCATTGTCAACTAAAATACATGCCCGAGATAACGACTATAAAGAATCGGAGAACTGTACAGAAATTTCAAACCAAAGAACAAAAAGAATGGAATATCTATCCTGGTCGTTGATGCTTTCGAATGAGCACGATCGCCAAGCCACGCACAGTGCGAAAACCCCAACGTGATAAAGGCGCTATCGATGCTCGTTCTGACAGATTAAATCTGCACAGCAATTTACTAATCCTGTCGGGGAGAGCCAAAGGATACATGCAAGATCTTGGCAAGGAGAGCCATATAAGCAAGCCAGTCTATATAGCATGGGTCTCGACATTCCTCCCCTTCACCGACACCCACTTGACAAAGATGGCGCCGAAAAACGCTATAGCGCTGCATGCAACGGTGACGTAAAACGCCTCAGTGATTGCCTTACTGTACGCCTCCAACACTGCCGGAAGCTGCTCACTCGATACCACCTTGCGAAGCATCGTAGCCCCGGTGTTGACGATCTGGACCACGTCGATTCCAGGAACGTTATGGGCCAAGTTATTGCGTAGCTGGTTGGTGAAGACGTTTTGTCCGACAGAGCAGAACAGAGCACCGCCCAACGTTTGGGCGAACATCAAGGTCGCCGTCGCCGTCGGTATGTCTTCGAACGGCAGGACCGCCTGTACGGCGATCATGGGCTGTTGCATGCCAATTCCGGAGCCGATGCCAGCGAGGGCCTGGTACCCCATCCAATAAGGGTGACCGGAGTCGGGTTTGAGCGTTGTCAGCAGTCCACATCCGATGGACATGATGATAGGCGAGAAAAATATCCACGGACCGTAGTGGCCAAGAGCCGTGACGAGAGCACCAGACAAAACCGCACAGATGACCATGGTCAGAAGCATGGGAATGCTCATGATGCCCGATTTCATGGCTGACACGCCTTTAATAGCCTGGAACCAGATCGGAATCTGCAGAGTAATCCATTAGCAAGTCAACATACCGGTCATGCGCCGAGAGCTTACATAGTAGACCAAGACAAAGAATGCCGCGCCCACGAAGAATAGATATACGTTGCAGCCCCACACACTGCGGTTTCTGAAGATTCGTGGAGGAATTGTGGCCTTTTCCTGGAGCCAAAACTGTATGATGATGAATACAATCATCAGGACACCGAACAGGACGAGCAGGGCGATGATACGCCCATTATTCCACGGGTACTTCGTACCTCCCCACTGCAGCGCAAGTAACACCGAAACCACGCCGGGGATGAAAGCCAGCGTGCCAGGGATATCGAGCTGAGACAACTGATCCCGAATCCCAGCACTGCATTTGACTGATTTGGGTGCCTTGAAGAAGAGTATGATGAAGAGGCATGTCACCGCTCCCACGGGCAGATTGATATAGAAGCACCACCTCCACGTGAGCTTATCTGTGAAAGCGCCTCCGATCAGTGGTCCAGCCACGCTGGCGATGCCATACATGCCGCCTAGCAGCCCTGCAAAGATGGGCCGTCGATCCAGCGCCACGGACTGGGCGATGATAAGGATCCCGCCGGAAAACAGGCCTGCAGCCCCCAGGCCGGCGATGGCGCGTCCAATAATGAGAGTGACAGAATTAGGTGCCACGCCACATATCAAAGACCCAAGCTCGAATATGAAGAGAGCACTCAGGTATACCCATTTCGTCGAATAGAAGGTGTACATCTTCCCGAACGTCAAGGTCACGGAGCATGTGCTCAGGAGGTAAGCGCTGCAACCTACATCTTCAAGGGAGTGGAATTGATCTGTGATTCTGGGGATGGCCGTCGCGATGATGGTGTTATCCTAGGGCCGCAGTAATGATCAGCAGAAGCAAGTTGTAAAGGACGGGGGAGACCAACCAGAGCGAGACAAAAGGTACTGAGACATAGCCCTGTGGCTAAGAGACCCAATTTCCAGAGGCTTGGGTACTCTGGGCCCTGGAGACCTTCATAATCATTAATCTTGGAATCGGGCTGGGTAGAAGCGTCGTCGAGCTGGGGAGGGTCGACAGGGGTATCCTTCTCAGTGAGCTGTGGCGCCGACATCGGGGGGGTTTCCGGGGGTGTTTTTGTCGATGTGGTTGATAGAGCCTCGAAGGGTGAGGTAGTAGTAGCCATGGTCTTGGAGTTGGTTTGTAATGCGTCCAGCTCGATGGGTTCTTCTTTCTCTGCCATCGAGGTAGTCAATCCCTGTTTACCAGAGGGGATATCAACGAGAGACGAGGATTCAGAGAGATGGATGACAGGCAGTTTCACGACCAAATGGCATGATAATTGGGTGATTCTGGGGGAGCTTGCCAGAAGGAAGCACCAAGGGAAAGAGAAGGGGTGATGCAGTGATAGTGGGTGAAAGGAAAGTGAGGGTCACGAGAAGGGGAAACAACCTCCAGTCCAGAACGAGCGACGCCGGCTAGACGACGATCCGGAGCCGGGCGTTGTGCAGCCAGTATCAGGGTGTTCGGAGCAGGTGCAGGACGAATTCGATTGATATTCCATCTGGCAGGGACCACGGCTGTCCTACCGTGGCGGGCTGGACGCCGATGGGTTGGAGGCGAGAGTCTCAGCTGGTCGGTGGCAGTCTGCAGCAGCTTGACGGTCATGAGTGGACAGCTGACGCTTCTCCCATCGTCTCTGTAGAGGTCGAGATGAAGCTCTTCCCATCTCTCCTCTCCCTCAGATACACTCTGTATCCACCCACCCATCGCCTCCCCTTGTTTGATACACGAGACAGCGACAGTTTCATCGGCTAGACCCTGTAACGATTCCCTCAGAGAAGACAGAATCTTAGCACTCGCTTTCATCCATTCGGAATGAACCACAGAAGAAACCATCGGATACACGCATCTTCAGCAGCCACCGGCACGGAGCGAGCAACATCCGACCAACGTAACCATCTCTACAGCGTGTAGATACATACCGAGGAGAGTGTCATGGATCAGACTCAGAAAGGAAGACGGCCAGGGGAGAGAAAAACAACAAAGGAATGACTGATCTGCAACTGGGCCACCAGACCAACTCAAATTTTGGTCTTTGGGGGAGATTGTTTGTCGTGGTATGGCTACAACGCCTCTGATTTGTCTGGCGGATCAATAGATCTAGCGCCACCGCCAGGATGACATCCCACCACAGTACCGCACTTCGAGCCTCGCTGGTCGGCTCGTGGAAAGGAATCCAACAGAACGATACAGGGGCAGTTCACGTAGCATCACAACTCTGGAGCAAAAGTGTCATTTTTCCGTTCATTAGTTGCACATCAAATATGGATACATGGTGGCACATAGCCGTCACAGGGGACATGGGGAGATCAAGGTGGAGGGAAAAATTGAAATTGGTAGTATAAGATAAAAGAGAAATCGTTCCAACATGCCCACAGCAATGCAGTCTATTGCGCCGAGGTCTTCCTCGCCTTTTCCTTGCTCGCAACCAGCGCAATCAACGCTGCACCCACTCCACTGCCGTCTTTGGAGATGCCAATGCGCACCTTCTGATCCCCTGCGGCGCCCACCTCGGGCACCTCGCGCAGAGCATCGCGCAGATACTTCTCAAAGTTGGGATAGAACTCCACCAGGCTGCCATCCACACCAATGTCCACCAGGTCATCCGTCTGCAGCTTACCGGTCGAGATGAGGATGGCGGCCAGCGGCACAGCACTCAGACGCGCCGCGCGCTTACCAATGGCGTGCACCACCGTCCGAATCGCCGTGCAATCACGATCGCTCGGGTTCTCGATCTTGAAGTGATCCTTCAACGCCGTCTTGGTCTGCTCCATGGTCGGACTCGTGTCGGACTCGGCCAGGCTCAGGAAGCTCGTATCCACGCCCCACTGGCGGAAGAGGTTGGAGTTTTCGGGAACAAAGACAGAATCCGTCTTATCGGCCTTGAGGAAGTCCAGAGATTCGTTGGCGTAGAGGTGGAGAAGCACGCGACGGAGGATCTCGCCCAGGAACATGCCCGAGACACGCTTTTCGAACATCTGTACACCGGGGTTGTTGCTCTCCGCGTCCAATTGCTGGTCGTAGATGGTGTTGGGCAGCACGCTGAGGTGGTTGTCGAAGCTACCCCATTCCGCGTTGACGATCATCTCTCCAGTCGTCTTGTCGTAGTCCGAGTGTTCAATCTTCTCCAACTTGGAGATCTTGTCCAGCTTCTCGATGTAGGCGCCGTTCGTGCCCGTGCCGAAGATGGCGCCGAGGAAGGTTCCCGTCTCGCCGGGAGAGGTGTACGAGCGCGCCATCAGCGTCCCCACCGTGTCATTGACCAGGGCGGCTACGCGCACCGGGAGAGCCAGCTCATCCAAGGCGTTCTGCAGCAGCGCACAAACGTCATGACCGACGGCGTCGGGGATGTTGAAGCCCTTGGTCCAGCGAATGAGGGTGCCCTTGTTGATGCCCATCTGGCGGACGGGGAAACTGAAGGTGAAGCCCAGGTCGAAGAGCTCCTCCTGGGCATTGCCCTCGAGTCGGCGGCGCTCGTGGTGCTCAAAGTGTTCGTTGTGGTGGATGCGCAGGAAGGACTCGATCTGGCGGGCGAGGAAGTGGAACAGATCCTTGGAGGAGCCGGAGGCCATCAGCTCGCGCGGGATCATCATCTTGGACTGGGTGAGAGAGAAGGTGGTATCGCCATGGAGGTCGATGGAGCACACGCGGAAGTTGGTGCCTCCGAGATCGACGGCCAGATAGAGACCCTGCAGAAGAACGGTTAGACGGCGTCGGGATCGGGCCGGAGCCGTCGGGCTGGATGGGGATTGCACGGTACCTTCTCAGTGCCATTGGGTACCGAGGTGACATAGGTTGGGATCTGACTGAGAGTCGTTCCCTCCTGGCCGAGTCCTTCGTCGCTCTCCCGGATGTATTCCTTGACCCCGCGCTGGACCTCCTCGGCGGGGTAGTCGAATTGGCGGGCGATGCGCTCGGCTTCCTCCAAGACGGCGGATGACATAGTGACGGCGGGGTGAGGGGTGAAGAGGGAGGAGCAGAGTAGGATGAGGAGGGGGAGCAGAACAGTAACGAGGAGCGTGGAGGAGGGAAGAGAGGCGCGGCGGGAGACAACGGCGGGGCGTGGAGGAGCCAGTTGCAGAAATGCGACACGGAGGGGAAGCCGAGCAGCAGGACCCGGAGGACAGACGGAGGAGGTTGTGCGGGTGGATTAGGAGCCGATAAATTCCCAAGTAGACCGTTCGGTCAGAAGCATGTCAGGCCCAGTCAGCGGGAAAAAAATGGACCTAAATACGATCCGAGCCATGAGGCTACAAACTCCAGGAGGGAAACGAAGGAGGGGTCGATGAGGTCAGTCCGTCCCACCCGCCGCGCCGGATTCGCCGGGCCTTTTCGGGCCCGTCCACTGCGACTCTTGGACGAGATCGTTTTGCTCGCCGTTCGGCTGCGACAGTCGCTGGTCGCCGTCATCGTCGGATGCCCCGACCGCGTGAGCCCTCTCGTCCTGACGAAGTACTCCGGAGGAATAGTCGGAACCCTCGCTCGCTCTCTCCAGTGGAGGCCCCAGAGACGCCCGTCGCAGCGGAGAAGCCTTGAGTCGCGCACCGGCCCCGATGCCGAAAATAATTCGTTCCCCTTCCATGACGCCATGAAACCGTGTGGGGAAGCCCTCCGACAGCGTCACCGGTGAGAAACATGTGGTTAGGACCGCCTGTCGCAGAGGGGAAAAAATAAAATAAATAAAATCCAAAGACAGGGAACGGAGTTGGCAGACGGAAATTCCCAATTAGCGTTCTTTCACTGCCAATGGCTGCAGAAGCATCATTTGCGAGGGGACGACCTTATCGTCCGTCTGGGCTGCAGGGGGATTATACTCCGTAGGGGCACAATTGGCGCCGCTGACATGCATAGAGGAAATGATACCTGGAAGGAAGGACGATGACGGGGTGGCATTGGGGGTCGTGGGGAGCGGGAGGATTGGAGATCTGGAAACCGGATGGAAGTTTGGCCATCAGGCTGAGGATCTGATTGGCATGGCGGAGACATCTGTAACCTGCTCTCTATGTACTATATTCCAGTCTCCTCGCTCGCCGTCATGGATCATGGATCTGCAGAGGTGAATGGAGGCTGCATGGTTGGCGAACATGGCAGTCAGTCACGAGGAGCAGATCCAACGCATTCATAGAGAACAGAACCTAGTTGGTTAAAATCATCCCTCATTAGAATCATCGGACGATAGACGTCAAAAACTACCTCGCCATGAGCCAATAACAAAAAGAATCTAAAACTAAGTCAATTGGTGCCTGAGAGCATAGAAGATTGATACCTCATTCCTCAGGCTGGAAATTCCAAACAGTCTTCTGACTAATCCCACGTGACCACCACCGGCGGAAGTCGGCTGAACCATCTCAACACCGATATGTGAACTCCTCCAAGACTAGACCTAGCCATTGTCCACGGCGCGAATCTCCCTGCACCTCCCCGCGGCGCCAATACGACTCGGACCAGAACGAACGGGCCAGCAAGCGACGCGCTTCCGACCTCTCCACCTCCCTGCAACACGCACCCACACCCCCAACACACATACAACATGGGCTCCGGCAGCTCCAAGCCCGAGGCCTCGGCCGGCTCCAAGCACATTTTCTCGGGGTATGTACGGCTCGATCATATGGTTCTGTTGAGATGTGGGCTGTTGCGATGATGGTGACTACGTCCGGTTGAGGGGGGTGTTTTCTCATGCGCAATGAATGGATTGTCCGATGTTTCCCGAGAAGCACGAAAGGAAGACCGAATATCTTTTTCAATGCAGAGTCGACAAAAACAGAACCACTGGACAACAAACCATACATCGTCAACAACAATAAGAATTGGATGGAACCCCAGCTAACATAATTCTCCAGTGGTGCTCCCGTTCAATTCTCCTCCAACCTTGTTGACTCCCTCCAGTCCAACTCTGAGGTCCGTCCAACCTCCCCCCTCCATTCCCCTCCCAAAAATCAAGAAAATCAAGCAAATCAACCAGAAAAAAAAAACTCAACTAACCACCCCCAAAACAAACAGACAGACTCCACCCGTGCCAAAACCCTCGAACTCCAAATCCAAGCGCGCGTCGCCCAAGAACTCGAACGTCTCCGCGAACGCGAGCAGCAAACCCTCGCCGAGATCGAAAAGCGCCTCGCCGAAGTCAAGGACACCGGCAACTCCTCCCAGGCATACGCGGCGCCGAGCACCCCATCCGCCTATCCGGCCGGTTCGCTGAACCTGGATGCGCCGCGGATCCCCTTCGCGGGCCGCGAGCACACGCCCGTACCCGTCGAGGCCGCGGCGCCGCCCGTCAACCGCGATCTGAGCCGGCAGACGGTCAACAGCGAGATCGAGGAGCTGCGGAGCCGTCTGGAGGGGCGGAAGCAGCTGGCGGAGCTGGATGAGGGGGTCGCGAAGGCGAAGGCGGATGTGGTGAGTTGTTTGCGGTTGAATGATCGGCGGCCTTTGGATTGTTGGAAGGAGGTGGAGGGTTTCAAGCGGGAGGTTGCTCGGCTTGAGGAGGCGTTTGTGGATCGCATTGTTGGTTAGGTTGGGTTGGTCCCGATCTGACCTGTCTTGTGGATGAGGATCGCGATATGTCGGGGGGGAGATGGAGGAGGGTTGGAAAAGAGAAAAAGAGAAAAGCAATATCTGCTTACTACCTTTGCAATAGACTCGGATGAATGCTTCGTGTTATGTCGTTGTGTATATGTATAGCTAGCTAACCATTATTTTTACTTTACTTGCTATTTTCCGGATAGTCGACGCTACGCCATCATGTAGTTCCCATGAGAACAACTATTCTCTGTCGAGATGCATAGCAACGCTGTTGATCATAATTCATAGCAGGACTCATTCGGCGTAATTGTACACAAGATAAGCAACCGAGGTGGACAAGCTGGTCATCAAATGATCTCCCAATAACCAAGTCTCCCCACTCGCTCACCCGCAGCCCTAATAATACACATGTTTCGTTCGCGAGCCTGCCGCTTCGACCCAGCATTGGAGGAAGTCGGCTGCACAACCTTCGACACAAGAATCGAGCCAATGCCGGTTCCTTTCCCTTCTGACAGATTATAGTTCCCGGTCGTCACGAACCCGATTACATCCTCCGCCGGGGGAAGAGGCAAATGCTCCTGATCCAGTACCTCATTGGATTGAGCGGAGAGGAGAGAGACAGCGAGTCGCTGCTTGTGGTCATCTTCGCTCGTTGCGGAGGCTTTGGAAGAGTGTTCTTGGTCGATGGCGACGGCATCCTTGGGTTTGGCCGATGCGAGGGCTTGCCATTTCTTTCGGAGCTCCGGGTTGGCGGTGGGAAGGCGGTAGATGCGAGCTTGAGGGACAGGAGTGCCTCGGTGGAACAGCGATATTTTGACGGTTGCTAGAGCATTGTTCTCCGCTGTGGGCGATGGTTTGTTGATTGCATGGGTGGCTTCGGCAGCTGTAAGATGGTGGATGTCGAGTGGTGGATGCGCGTTGCCAGTCTCCGACTTGGAATCTTGCGCAGGAGTAGTTTGGGCTTCTGCCTTCTTGTCTTTTGTCTCTGCTGGGGTCTGGCTTTGGATGATTTCCTCCCAGTCACAAGCCCACCCTTGTCCAACTTCTCCTTTCTGACCATTGCCCAAGTCAAGGCTGTCAAACTCGGCTCTGCGCCCTTTGGGGCGTCTCTCCCACTCCTGCTTGGTCTTTTCCCTCATACGCAAGCCCCAGGCCCAGCCAGCTTGGGTTCCGGGGAAATCACCAGGGAACCAGGGCTCGCCACCTTCAAAGGCGAATTGCTGCTGTTCCTTCAGACCACCAAACCGGAGATTGCCTCCGCTGGAAAGAGGATAATACATCAATGAGTACCACACAGGAAGCACACATTTCCAAGGCAGAAGCACAGTCCAAGACCCTGGAGCGTTGCTACTTTTAGGCTGAGTGCTGGGCCTCGAAGCAACGATCATCACTGGGATCCGAGGATCAGTTGGCTGCGGCGCAGGATACATCCCTGGTCCGGCTTCGGTTCGTCTGCGATTGATGGCCTTTTGACTCGGCAATTGCCGTCCAGCTGCCAGACGAGCAGACCGGTCAAACAATGCGGGTGAGGACTGGGTCTTATCTGGGGTCCAGGCCGACAGAAGAATAGCCAGTGATTGCATTGCCTGCTCCGAAGATGGAGGCTTCAGAGTCTTCGGAGGGAATTGCAGACGTGGATCCGATACTGCAAACGCAAGAAGGGCATTCTGCGGCAGAGACGACGGGTTCGACACACCCAACAGTGACTTCCAGGTGGCTTCTGGACTGTCTTCGGCGACATCCCCTTCGTTCAGACCTACCGGTTTCAACGCCGCTATCAATGCCTCCGTGGATCCCGGTCCAGTAACTTCGATACTGCCAATCTCAAATCGCAAGTCCTCCACCATGACCGGGGGATTCTGCCTCTTCGAAATGTCCAGCAGCACATTCCACAATTGCAAGAACGCAGACGGATGCACTCGAATAAAGAGCTTCCGGTAGTCTTTCTTCTTTTTTTTCGCCGTCGGCTCCGTTGCATCCACCATCTCAACATCTTCCGAGGTGACCTGCGCACACCGTATCAAAGAGACCGGCGCAATGGGCTTCCGGCGATCACCCCCCTCAAACACCCACGCACGAAGGCTTCTCGTCCCAGCTCTCCATTTCTTCCCCTTCGCCCCCCAAGCCTCATCTCCATCAACCCCGACAGCCCGCAGAACCGCCTCCAACCCCGCCTCAGTTCCCTCCAGCTGAATCGTCGACATGTAACTCATATCCCACGCAACAGCCCCCCTCGCTCCCCTCGCACGATGCGAAGGTCTATAACTCTTCTCCGTCGGGGACAGCGGCAGCGCAAATCGCCACAAGGGGTCTTTCGACGTTGCCATATGCGCTCGCTTCGCATGGAACATATGCGTCGGGAGCCACGTCTTGCATCGCTGCCGTTTTTTGAACTTTGCGTCCGGCGGGGCCGGTCGGGAGAGCTTGTTCTTCTTGATCTTTGGCACGCGCGGGGCAATGCTGGCGCTGTGACTGCCTTCCGCTTCGAGTTCTCTGCGGGTTTCTTTGTCGCGTTGGGCCTTTGCCACGGCGCGTTTCGCTTTGGTTTTGGAGTTGAGATTCTGGAGTCGACGGGCGCTCTCGAGACGGATGCGCATTAAATCGGAGGGTTTGCGTCGGCGTGCCGTGACGGTAGGGGTATTATCTTCAATCATCTGTATCAAGCACGAAAAGTAGCCATCAGCATGTATATCCGACCAGCGTATACACCTTCACCATCGGACACCGCCAGAATACCAATCTTAAATAAAGAAAACGTACCTCTCTTTTCGCCCTACTCCGTAACCGACTCGGAACCCTCTTCACATTATGACTCGCAGTCCGCCGTCTCAGCGAGCGAGGCACCTTTTGAAACGCCCGACTGGTCAAGGCCGCCTTGGAGCGCTGCATGCCCGCCTCCAGGGCCCGGATCTCGAATCCCCGAGCATCAACATAAGACGCAACATCGAGTTCACCGGACGCAGAGAGGGCAGCTTCGGAGGACTGGACGGCGAGGGTACGGGCGTCGAAGGTTTTGGCACGTTTGCGGGCGGCGGCGGCGGAGACATTTTGGTTTCCTGCGAAGGCAGATTTGCGCTTCGCGGCTGGGTTGAACGCCATGATGGCGGATGAATAGTGTACAGGATCGGAACTTGAAAATCGAAACGGTTGGTAGGAAGGAAAAAAGTACTGTCGCAATTGAGCTTTCCTCCGCCTCGTCCGGGGTGACGATCCGCGTGAAGAGGTCGATCGGTCGGACTGCAAGTCTGGGTTAAAACTGGCGGCGGAAGCTTTGGGAGAGCTTTTAGCGCGTCACCCCTCCCGGCCGATACACATACACCAATCGTAATATCAGCAACAACTCTGTTGGTCAGTTACCTTACTACTCGTAGATCGCTGAGAGACTGGGTCGATGAGCTTATTTTATCCTACATGCTTTATTTTAATTCCTGCACCTGGGGAATGGTTGCTTTCCATATCAAAACTAGTGGAAATTTTTCCAAGGAAAAGTCTTTTCATAGCATCATTATCGCATGGTATTCTCCGAGTGGGAAAGGTCTAATGTCTAAATTCATTACCCCACCGTCAGAACATCAGCGTCCTCTATTACGGCCCCAGGCCTGACCGCCTCTTTCTATGGGATATCTATGTGTTCTGGGCGCATTTACAGCTGCTTGAGGACGTTCTCGGCGCTGGAGAACTCGAGGTGGTTCTTCGAGGGCTCGCGAGCAGCGTAGGTGACCTTGCCGTGGTCAAGGACGATAACGTAGCGGCCAGTGCGACCCTCCTGGTCAGCCCAGCCAATGCTCTTGGAGAACTTGGCATCGGGGTCAGAGAGGAAGAGCTGGAGAAACCGTTCAGTCAGTAATCATCACTCAATGGCAAATGAAACCTATCGGAGAGCACATACAATGTCGTCACCCTGGACACCGTTGGCCTTGCCCCAGGCGCTCATGACGTAGGCATCGTTGTAGGCGAGGACGGCAACAACATCAACACCCTTGGCGCGGATCTCAGGGAGCTTCTCAATGTACTCGGGGACGTGGCGGGCGGAGCAGACGGGGGTGAATGCACCGGGGAGAGCGAAGAGGATGACCTTCTTGTCGGCCCACTCCTTGGACGCGTTGTAGTTGATGGGGATACCGCAAGAGGTGATCTCGCCCTGCTCAGGAGTGTAGGGGATGTAGCTAATGGCGAGTGTTAGTGCGGTGAACCAAGGCGAGACTGAGAACAACAGAAAGACCGTTGCGTCGTCGTGGGGGGTGGCGTGGCGGGCGAGACTTACGAGAAGACAACGTCCGAGGGGAAGCTGTCGCCGGCGTTGATTCCAGACATGGTGATAAGAGGTTGGTGAATTGAATTGATTTGGGTTGGGTGTGAAACGTGTGGATGTAGAAAGAAGGAAGACAAGTAGATCTGTGAAAAGTAGTGGTGGATGATAGGGCGTGAGGGGAGGGGGACGAGAGAGGTTATATAGGTTTAGCAGCGTGGGACCCAGAGGAGCCTGTGGCGGGTAATTTCTACTGGAGTCTACGGTTCCTGTCGGGGATCGCGTCTCCGCCAGCGAATAATGCAGCCACGGGCCGCCAGACGCACTATGGGGTGATCCGAAGCAGAAGGATACCGAAACCTGTCGATTAGTGAGAGGGAGGCGAGCGGCTGCTGAGCCAGGGTGCGTGTATTATCAAGAAGACCGCCCGAGACTGAGACGCCCCACCACGGGAGTCCTCGTCAGTCATCCAGTTATCTAGACCAGAGAGTTGACAAATCTGAGGTACGGTGAAGTCATCTCTATCGGGTCTCTACCAGTCTCTGATGCGGATTTTTTTGGGTTTTCCTTTTTCTTGTTCTGATGTTCTCCTTGCGGATACGCTGGCCTTGCATGTCTCCTGGGTAACTCGATCTTCTCGATTACCACATCCATCCCCATTGCCCTCCTTTTCTGTTACGTACCTCCGAGAAGCACACCGATACCACGGTAGATGCCACCTGACCAACCCACCCTCCCGTCGTCTTAGGATACCTTACAGGTCATCCCAATGACGATAGAAGTGGACCCGAAACGCCCATATCGGCCCAATTACCTGACTCTGTACACATCGGCTCCCTTTAGTCTGCCCTCGGATACGACCATCGTTCTTCGTATCTAATCCTATCTACGGAGTATCGGTCTGGATATGTGGTCGGGGCTGTTTTGAGAAGAATTGAATCGGGTGATGCCCCCAGCAATATGGTTTCCGTGCTGGAGCCTCCTGTCTAGTTGAACCGCCAGCCTCATCGGCGTCGGAAGGACGGGTTTACCCCTCATCGCCCATCGGAGATAGTGATTGACGCTCTCGGAGGACCCTCGGGGCGGCCACCGCCTTCTCGTTCGGTCCTGTCAGGCCCGAACTCAATGCCGAAAGGTATACTCACGTGATCGCGAACAGTTCGGCGATGCTTGGAGATCTGCTGCCCCGAGAGTTCTCCTCCGGGTTCACACTGCGCTGAGGTTTTGCTAGTATCCTTGGGAGTTTCCGGGGAACTGGTGAACCTAGATGCTGGGAAGCCATGTTCATTGGTAATCCTAAACCCAACGGTACGGTCTTTGCCACTGGGGAGCAGCGGCTATTGGGAACTCGGGTATTGTCTCGGGTCTTGATCCGACCATCAGATAAGATTCGACTGACGAACTCCCCCATGGTGCGCTGAAGAGACCTATGAAGTCAAGGCTTACCTAACTCAACACTCTAGACTAGATGTTTTATGAATATGATTACAATACCTACCTCTCGTCCTGATTTGAGTCAGAATATCGGGGACATCATCATCATGGTTCCGGCACTATCGGTTAGCGAATTCATGATCGGCCTACCTGGCTGGCTGGCCACCGAGAATGATCATAGCCAACGTGAGTGCATGTATCTATAATTTGGGCGCACACTATTTCGTTCTGAGCTAGGGACTTATGCTAGTCTTCCATCTGGGGTATTTTGAATTTGTAGGACTTGACGGCATGATAGCTGCGACCACATAGCGAATATATATATTCGCAGATCTAAGCACAATAAGTGTGTAAGTCGAGTAACTTTATTCTGCCTACGGGGATGGATCAAGCGACATTTCTTGATACCAGCCATTCGGTGTTAAAAAGTCCTCATGCGACGGTGAGGTCTTCGACCACCAGCACCAGTCAGGGACAGCTGTCTCGGGCAATCCTAATTGCTCACCCGGGCACGCGTGTACCTGTGGCCGGCACGTGACAACGCTTGTTTGGGTACTGCCTCAACTCCATCGTCATGTCTACATCAGCCACGTTGGCAACAACACCGTTGCAACGTGATATTCGGTCTCCGAAAAGATCCATCATTCGCGATTTCCATTGAGGGGCAATGGCTGATCTCAAACCTCCATTCACGGCAGAAACAGCAAGGGCGAAGGTCAAAGCCGCCCAAAACCTCTGGAATAGCCAGTAAGTCTCCAGTTCGATTTACCTCGATGTATTCTATATGATAGTAATCCGTACAATCCCCCAAATTCGCTTCCTACCCTGACCGGGAATTCTTGTTTTGTTCTTTCAATTCCTCCCTTGCCAGGACGCATGCACGCCAACGTCGGCATGAAGAGTTAATATCTGGCGGTTTCATCCCTTGCTTCCACCACTACGCAGCTCCCTCGTGGCAAATCGCTTTTCCTCGCTCTTTCACTCAACTTATTCTGCCTACCTGGATCATTTGATAGTCTACACAGGTCACTGGAGATTAAATCCGTCGATCCCACACTCACCGCATTTTTCGATATAGAGACCCTGTGCGATGCGCTCAAGCCTACACCCCAGATTGTATTTGGCGCAATCGCACTTCATTCTTCTCCGGAACAGAGGCCATTGTCGCCTTTCTGACCGCAAAGTGGAAACGTGAAGCCAACTATCGACTCCGCAAGGAACTCTTCTCCTTCACCGACGATCGCATCGCCGTCCAATTCTGGTATGAGTACCAGGATGCCGAGGACGGGATGCGTTGGAAGCGATGCTACGGCCTCGAGGACTGGACGTTCGATCGAGAGACCGGCAAGATGTGCAAGCGCATGATGAGTGGGAACGACCTGCTTCTTGGGCCGGATGGGAATGGGGAAGGAAGATGGTTTGTCGATGGGGTGGATGTGGAGGAAGTGTCCATCGGGGAGGAGCATTGGTAGGGAGAGAGTCGGTCGGTGGCTGCGCTGGATGTCCTTGCTTCTGCAGGTAGATGCGCCCCGCAGAAGATTGTTAGAATCTGGAGATAGCACACGAGGCGGGAGTAAGACATGGACGATGAATTTATACCCTGCATACTCTTCCGCATGTCTGGAGGCGGGCGTTATGCCGTCGGCCTTCTCGGGGTTCAATTTCTTGTCCGCCGTCAGTGGTCGTATGAGACGGCAGAGAAAGAGCGATGAAATGAGATTCATTTGCGAGGCGTCATCGAAACCAATTGGCGTGGTCGGTTGGATGATGGGATAAATGGTGAAGAATGTAGGCCGGCGCGGTGGTGTTATCGAGCGAATGCCCCTCCCTTCATTCGAACCGCCCGAAGTTAAATGAACCCCATCGACTAAACAGCGCTCCCAATGAAGGGGATGCCGCTGTCGGAACATTGAATCTCCCACGATCCTTCCCCCACCGCGAGTATGTCATCTGCGAGATGGAGACGGCCCCCTTCCTTTGGATCTCCCAAAGACAGGGGGGGAATGTGTGAACCGGGTGCGAACGACGCTCCCGCCGCTCGAGCGCCAATCGATGTAGGAAGGATACTTGAGCAAATCCCTCACCGTCACACGAGCGGTGATTATGGAGGTTGGTCGCTGGGATGTTCTGATAATCTTGAAATCTGTAACGTGAGGAGAATTTACCTCATTTCCGTTAGGTGTCGAGAGGATCTCACGTTCATCCATGCCTTGGTGTATACTCTCCACCCCGGCCAGATAGAGCGAGAAACCAGCATTTCTGCGGACCCGAACAGACGAAGAAAGACTTTCACTCAGAATCTCACGAACAGGATCCGCCATGCCTGGGAAATTCACCCTCAGCGGGAAGGGGAAGGCCACTATCATCTTGGTGCATTCCAGAGCATCAAGTGTCGGGGGAACCAGAGGAATTCAGCACCAAACAAACAATTCACGACCCATTCCACGGGCTTCGCACGCTCCCATGGCATGCTCTAACCCGACCCATCGAGCCGTCTGGCTGTTGATGGTGTGTTTTGAGGGGATGTTCTTTTCGGGCAATCACCGGGGAGCTGACGGATCTGTTGACTGACATGCCTGTTGTCGCTTTCTTTACGATCTGCTTCTTCATCTCTCCACGAGCGCAGTCGGACAGTCTGTTGTGCTTCACTCCTTTGGTCGCCAACACTCCCCTCCCTCACGCTCCTTAATTCTCGTTTCAATCTCTATTCAATCGATGGCTTGGAGAATACTAATCTAGGGACGGAGTATTGGCTGTTTGTTCACGAGCATTCGAGGAAACGCGTCGTTCTTTTCTTGGTGTATACCTTCATTTTGATCTCACCCGTCCTTTTTTGTTTCCTGTGATTCTCTTTTGGGACTCTGGTCTACCCAGCCCAATTCACTCATTATTCACACAAAGGTGAGTATCGCTGTTCCAAGCGCGTCCAGATCCTGCTGACCTCGACCCATTCATTCAGTGTTATCGTCCATTACCATTCATTTTCCCATATGTTTCCTTACACCCGTGCCATTGCTTTCTGTTAGACTGGGTACTACCCCCAAGCAATGGATGAGAGAGCTGCCTATCTAAACCACCAAACGATGCGTCCTCCACTCTCAGATGCCAGCCACAGACTCAACTACTGTCAGCCACCGGGATCTGAACAGGGGGAAAGATACGAAGCAGAGCAGAACCGCCTCCCCACACCGGAACCAATGTCTATCGTTACCAGCCCGCAATCGGTCAAGGGAAACGTGGACGTCACTTGCTTCTCCCCAGCCGCCGAATCGCAGGCAGCATCCAACCGAAACTCCACCCTCTCGGCAGCTTCGATTGTATCGGGCAAAGGGAAACGGAAAACTCACGTTGGACCATGGCAGCTTGGACGTACTCTCGGCCGGGGGTCCACCGGACGAGTGAGGCTGGCAAAACACGCGCTGACCGGACAGACGGCCGCGATCAAGATCGTCTCGAAGAAGTCAGCGGCCATTGCGCAAAGTGAGAGTATTGCGGCGATGGACCGCAATGTCGGCAACTTCAATACCACAGGCGCGAGACCTATGCCATCAGGAATTGAGCGGGAGGTGGTGATCATGAAACTGATTGAACATCAGAATGTGATCAGCCTGTACGATGTGTGGGAAAACAGGGGGGAGCTGTAAGTGTTGTTGAGAAGAATAGGTTGGGATACAGGCTGACGGATCGCTGCAGATATCTTGTGTTAGAATATGTGGAAGGCGGCGAGCTGTTCGACTACGTGTCTAACAGCGGACCGCTTCCAGAGGAGGAAGCTGTTCGGTTGTTTCGTCAGATCATCGCAGGTCTCGGATACTGCCATCGGTTCAACATCTGTCACCGTGACCTGAAGCCAGAAAACATTCTACTCGATGGATGGCACAATGTAAAACTGGCGGATTTTGGAATGGCCGCGCTCCAACCGGAGGGCCACTGGCTCAACACTTCCTGCGGAAGCCCGCATTATGCCGCGCCAGAAATCATAAACGGCCGAAAGTACCGCGGCGACCAGGCCGATATATGGAGCTGCGGCATCATCCTCTACGCGCTCTTGACTGGATATCTACCTTTTGATGGCGGGGACCTTGCAAATACACTCCGTTTGGTTAAAAAGGGAGAATACTATATGCCGCAGGAACTCAGCGATGAGGCTGCAGACTTGATCGATCGGATCCTACAAAAGAATCCAAAGGACCGCATAACGATGCTCGAAATGTGGTCGCATCCTCTGCTCAAGAAATATGAGAAGCTGCACCAGGCTATGGCTAACCACTACATTGGCCCACCACCCCCGTTGTTAGTTGAAGACTGTGGGCCTATAATTCACAGGCGACAGGAAATTGATCTGGACCTATTACGGAATTTACAGACATTGTGGCATGATGTCAAGCCAGACGTGCTTATCGACAGGGTTCTTGACACAAAGTGAGTATACTCTGATTTTGCTTTTTTTATATCTTAATTGGACCAGTGATTTAACATGATTCGCTTAGGCCTAACTACGAGCGCATGTTTTACAATGCTCTGGTGAAATTTAGGAACGAACAGCTTGAGAACTATCAAGGTCAGCCACTCGAGTACTCTGCAAGCGATTACCACCACATTTCGAAAGGCCCTCGCCGCCCATCCAAGCGAAACAGTTGCCGTCCGCGTATCACTAGAAGGAAGGGAGAGCTAGTTCCCGCCAAAGAAATCGTCCCTGTCGAAACTCCAGTCAAGAAGCCGGTAACCGGTCCCACGAATTCCTGCGATCCCTTCCAATCTTGCCAATATGAAGCTGTTGAACGAGAGGCCGAGTTGGCAAAGGAGACCATCTTGAGAGACAGATTAGCTGTCGAAAAGCACACTCAGACCGAGGTCATCCCCGAGTCCCAGGTCAAGGTCGATGAATATGAAGACGAGTGTCCTCCCAGCTCGCCTTTCGCTCTTGTCCGTAACAAGAAATCCAAGGTAAACTCTGTCAAGTCATTCCAATCGAGGACATCTCAGTCGAGCTCTCGACGGCCCCTCAACACCCCGCCACCTCCCAAGTCCGTGAGCTACAAGCGCAATGTGTGCTTCCAACATATCCGAACACGCTCGCAGGCATCTCTATCGACCAAACTCAAGGGAGTCCGTACATCTTCTTCCGTGACCAAGAGACAGCCAAGCCAGAACAGTTTCGTAATGGATGTCGACGTCGACCCAAATCCCTTCGCGGATAGAGAGAGCAGCCCGATGCTCCCGGCTCAACCCACAGTAGTCCGGGGTTCTGGGGTTACAATCAAGCACTGTTTCCAGCCCAGAAAAGTGCGTGATTCTGACTTTATTTGGAGGGATGACGCACGAAAAGTCTCTCATGAGCTCAGTCAGATCTGCGAGGAAGCCTTCTTTAACGGGGGTTCCACGTCGACAAACGGCACTGCGACTAACTCCACCGCTTCCACGACTCCTGCCACTTCTGTGTCGATAGCATCTCCAGAGGCATCTCATAGCCAGATCGCAGCGCACACTCCAAAGAAACAAATTCTCTCTCCACCTGCCATTTCTCCGGTACCCACCGCTGCGCCTGATTTGACTCAAGCTCGCCGCAAGTTAATCCAACACTCAACACAAAATGGGTCTGAAGAGATTCCGGAATGCGTTGCCGCCGTCATCAGCCATCTCGACCGCTTAATAGAGCAAGACAACCTACGACAGCGTGACAGGCGGGATCGGCCTGCTTCTCTCACAAGACAAGTGACCGACACTGCACCACTTCCCATCATCTCGGAAGAGCACAACAATGCGGACAGTAGCAGAACCAGTCCGAAGTCCCATTCCCAACACACCGCTGCAGCTCCGCCGCAGAGCCTGAATCGTTACCGCAATAGAACCATCCGGATGGTCCCGCACAGCTCCATGCAGTCTATGGAGGATGCGACACCCTTGAACGTCTATAAAAAGACGCGAGATGGCATGGCACAGCGCACTCAGCGCTCACATGGTGGATACAAGCCAATTCCTCCTGAGGAAAAGGCTCCTACCGATCTCTGTGATATAGATTCACCTCATCTGCGCCTCCCTCGCAAGCCATGTGAGCTAGACCCCATTGCGGAGGTTCCAGGGTCACCAAAACGTCTTGGAACGCGTGGTACAGAAACGAAGAAATGGCCATGGTTTCGTAATAAGCCACAAACTCCTGATAGCCCGTCCAAGCTTCCCAAGGACATGTCCCCTCTGCAGCCTGGCAGGACTACCGTGGCTGTGGAAGAAGTCACCGCCACACCAGTGGACGTAATGAGTACTACAACGCCCGCTGAAGCTACAAAACATGACCAGACCGAAAAGGAGGAAGGCGGCAAACCAAAGATGGGCTTCTTCCGAAAGCTCATGAAGAGGAAGACGAGCAAGACCGTCCCTGAGCCCCAGCCCCCGGCAGGTTAGTGAACTATGCATATAGAGTTATCTCCTCAAAAGTTCGTTTGCTGATGATGTCTTCAGCCGTTGAGCCCACTGAGACCAACGCTCTAGCTCCAAGCCCAAAGACAAGCGGTCGATCCTTTAACCAGGACAAACCTCTTCCGCGCCGACCTCCCGTGGAGGGCAGAAGCTCAAACTGGTTCGCGCGGGTATTCAACTTCAAACCGGCCACACGCGTCATTGCCTTGAACGAGTCCAAGATTAAGAGCCGAAAGGAGGTTTACAAAATCCTGCGGAAATGGAAAAAATTGGGTGTCGAGGATGTCTACCTGGATAAGGCCAACAGCATTATTCGCGGTAGAGTCGGCGAATTGAACGGTAAGAAGCCATCCCTAGGTGATCATCACCCTTCTCTTGCTGCTATTTACTAACAGTGTACCACTCCAGTGCTTCGTCTCCGACCAGTCGAATTCTCGGCAGAATTCTACACCGTCCTCGAGCATGGCCGCCAGGCCAATATCAGTCTCGTCCGCTTCCGACAAGAACGTGGTGCCGCCTCCTCCTTCAACAAAGTCGTTGACACGCTCTACAACGTCATGAAACAACGTGGGATGCTCGTCGAGGACCCCTCCCGCGCAAGGAAGATGACCCGGATCCTTGACGCCTTCCCAGACCAGTGATCAACCAAACTCTCCGTCGCCTTCTTTTACAATTCTTATCATCTTGTTCTCGTTCACTCCCCGTTCTTCCGGCGCAGAGTCATTTCATTTGGCACTTTTTCCCCTTGCATGGAACCATTTTGATTCGCATTTGGAGCAGCATCTTACTGCATTTCATTCTGTTTTCCTCGTTCCTAACTGACTGATTTGAAAACATTCGTCACTGTCCACTCCTTGATTTTTTTCTCCTCGCACCAAGCCTTTTCACATTTTTTTTTTTTTTTTTTTGTTTGGCGAAACCTTGAACACACTCATTACCGTCGTCAACACACTCGCTATACGCTGGATACCCAGAGCCTTCATTCGTTTATCATTCGTGAACTCACAGCAAAGTCTGACTCTCCAACTACTGTGTCACTCTTTGCTATATTCCCATTGTCTCATTTATCTATCTCTGTGTTGTTTTCTTAGCACAGTGGAAGGAGTGGAGAGGAGTGGAAATATCCTGGTTGTTTGGTACCTTAGTAGTAGTTAGGTCAGTTGCATATGTCTTCTTACAGAGTAATTCATAATTGTTACTTTATCCACAATCAGCTTAGGTTAAAATTTCCAACGTGTAATTGCAATAAAGTCATCAGGCTGATGATAGTGAATGATCTCAGCTCTTGAATCTTCAAAGAAGAGGCATCGACGATCTCGAATAGTATTGCAAGACCATTACGCAGCATCAGTCTCTCAGTATATAGGATCAAGTGCGTCTATGGTGTGTGATGATCTGGGCGGATGGCAGTTCTCAGACAGACAGCGAGTGTTAACCTTATCGTCTTGAGATCCCATTGAGGCCACGTTCGAGTTTGTGATTATTCAGGGAAATGTAATAAGAAATGGGTTTGACTAGATGACTACGAAGTAAGCTTCATCTTCATCCAATCAGATGTCTTGTGGTGAATCACTTCATCAGGTGAATCAAGTTTGGATTAATGATTTAATTGAAAGGCATACGTGAGTGGCGTTAAAATAGAGATTTGAAAGACTACTATTCACTCCCATTGTAAAATGAGACCTATTGTCTTCTTTTGATGTATTGTTTCTTCTTTGGGCGTTGTCGAAGTGGAGTGGAGGTGAAGCATCATCACTGACAAACCCCACCGTCTCCCATCAACAGACCTTCCAACATCAACAACATACCAATAGAGAGCCATGATCTGTTTCTCTTTGAGTTCACATGCACCCCCTTCCGCTCCAAGTCTTCGGCTATTTCTGATTCCCATATGCCACCGACCCTCCTCTCAACGGACTTATTCTGCGCAAGTAGATATCTGAAAGAATGAAGTGAATTCCCGATATCAACAAGATCATCTCACTGACATCCAGTTCCATCACGCGCCTGTGAGTAAAACTATCACGTTCTGCCGGCTACCAACACTCTTGGACTCATTTTCATTCCTCCCCCCGTTAGAATCTCAGCTATCACCGACGGATATTCTTTTTCTATCCAATCTCACCCACCCCACATCCTGCTCCTTCTCTGGGTCTCATCGCATCCCCTTCGAAATGGCTTCACCTTACACATATGCGGAAATGTCTGACTTTACTCGTCACCAGAGACAGTATCTCGGTATGCCAGCCCTTGGCTCTGATCAGGACCCATATCTACAGCAGGAGCCTAGGTATTACCCTGCTCAGACCCCCACTCCCACCCTCATGGATCCGATGGGACAACGCCGTGGCCTTTCTGTTTCTCAACCTCTGGTGATCTCTTCTCCGGTTCCTGCTCCGGTGGTCCGTATACCAGCACAGTCAAAGGAAGCAGACGCTGTATCTCCCACCTCGCGTCGAGCCACCTATCCTCCTTCGTTGCAGAAAGTCATACAAGATGAAGTACCAGGTCAATTTCCAATCCCATATCGCTTGGTTGAAGCAGATGAGAGGCCCGGATTGGCCCCCGTATTGAATGAATTTCCAATCGGCAGTCTCGTTCATTGCAGAGGCCCTCCTAATTGGGGAGTGATCAAAATCTCCAATGTAAGCTCTGTGTGACCTATTGAGAGTCAGTGCTAATCAGGACCAAGATCCCTTACTCCGTCACAAAGCAGGAAATCGTTCAGTTTGTTGGTCGTCAAGCTCGTTTGGTCGCCCTGGACAAAGGCTGTCCTGTTCATATAATCATGGAGCGTTCTACTGCTAAGACGATGGATTGTTACGTCGAATTCGAGACCCCTGATGACGCTAAAGAAGTGGTTGACCGTATAAATAAGGTATACGAGACTGGTCGCGCTCCTCGGCTGGGAAATCGCCATGTAGAAGTGGAGATGAGCAACCAGGACGAGCTTTTGAAGGACCTCTTTCCTCGTGCCAAGTGCGTCGCCTGGAAAGACGGTATCCCAGAGGTTTTGGTAAACACTGACCCATACTCTACTGGTTTCTGTGGTTTCTTCACCAGTGAGGAGATCGTTGGCGCCATTCGACATGCAGAAATACCACATCGTGTAAGTTTCAAGTGCTTCTTTCCCAGTTTACTTGGACAGAAAATGCTGGAATGAAATTGACCCTGTCCCCAAGTCACCATTTTGCGTCAAGTGTCCTCAGCGAACCTATGAATCTACAATCAGCACACTTTACAAGGTACGAAGGGATTATAGCCTGAATCATCATGAAGGTCTCTCATGTCACGGTTTTGTAGTTTCCATGGTATGCTACCAGATTGTATACGGTGGAGGACCGGAATCAGCTCTTTGAATTGACCAATCGCCATATTCTGTCCCTTGTTTCTCGTATTCAAAAGTCGAATACCATTGGACTCGATCAGAGACTTCTGCGCAATATTCTTCACGCTGGGCTTGATTGCCCAGCCTTCAACGACCGCCAGAAATACACCCTTTGTGTCAATTCAGAGGATATGTCGGAAATTGTTTCCTTTCCTGATTTTGGCAAATGCTTCCCCTTCGACACGCTGATTAGCTTGCCAAATACTGATCGCCAGATCCTGCAGGTAAGGTCTACCGGCCCACTTCATATGTGCAGTTGGGGCTCATCCCAGATTCAGTATTACGCAAGCCTTATTTCCAAAGGAAAGATCCCAGAGGGACTCCCTCTCGAGAATAAATTCCCCAAGGATAATAAGGACCTCGTCTCCCCATTTGGCCGAGTTTGGTTTGAGTGGCCCGAAGACGCTGCAATGCTATGGGATGGAGCTGTTCAGGTCGAGATGAATATTCTTCGCGATCTCGTACGGACAGGCTGGGACAATAATCGTACCAGTAGCGTGGATGTTCAGGCATTCAGCAATCTCGCTATCTCGCCTCCCCGGACGATCAGGACTCGCACTCGTGCGGAGTCAACTCCTCAGATCAATGCCTTCGGTGGTCCCTCTCGCCGTCCTACTTTCAGCTCAAAGCAGAGTAACCCGGCTTTTGCTAGCGATGGAAGTCCTTGGAATCAGAAAGTCCTCTGTTACCCACCATCCCGCGGGGCCCGTGGCCATCGCATCACCCATTCCTCCCCTAATTGCTTCCCTCCTGAGAACATCTAGTTCGTGCCGGTTTGGATTCTATGGATATCTTGGGAGCTTAGTGATCATTGCTTTACATATTTGCTGTACATCATAGCTTTCTGTCACTTTTTGTTCTATCTCACGACTGTTGCATCTTTGGATGTCTTTGAAGCGAGGAGTTCCGTGGGACAATACGTTGGACAGTTGTTAGTCGACATTTTAGTTCTTGAATACAATGGATCATTCTTGAAATAGGGGATTAAGCTGCAGTATCTTGCGCTGAATCTTGGCTCACCTTTGCCTTCATGTAAGATCTTTCAATGAGCATCGGGAGTATGAATCCCAGAATATTTGTCTAGGATGCATTTACAATACAGTTTCGCATTGGAAACATATGAAACACCCAAAGAGACCCCAAAAGAAAAGAATAGAAAGAGCCTGCAGGAAGGAAGAAAGCACGAGGGGAGGGGAGTTGGCCATGGTCCCAATAGGGAAGCGCTCGAAGCGCGGGGCTTTCTGTCTTTGTCTGTCTGTCAAACCACATTGCTTTTTCCTCCAAAGGGTCATGCGAGACATACACTCACCTCCCCTCCTCCTCCCCTTCCAACGCGGTAAACTTGCTATTTCTGTTCTTTCTTTCATTCTTGCTTTCTTTCTCCTCACTCAGACCAGACTGATCGTTTCAGGATACCTACTACGCTTTTGCCAGCCCTGGACCTAGGAAATGCTCGATCGTCTCTCTCGAAGTAAGAGAAATCTGACGTGGAGATCTGTACAGATCTTCTAGTTTCGGGCCATACTATCTGTCCCGATCACAAACGGTTCTTTCTCAACTGGTTGATACGAGCTGGTCTTGGCCAAAGGTTGAACCCTGTTTCTTTTCTGGCTTCCGGTATTTGACACAGACAAGAGGAGTGAAAAAGGTCTCGCAACAAAGGCTGACAATCTGTGACCTAGTCCGAACTATTTGAGAATTGAAGACCAGTCGATCCGATCGATGTACTCTATCGACCGACAAAGAGAGAAATTACCAACTTTGTCGGATGTATACCGCGAATCCTTCTCGTTCCCAAGATGCCGCCGCACTAAGAGCGTTAGCGGTGCGGGAAGCAAAGAATCGCCCGCTTTGCCCACGCGAATGGCGTCCCAGGAGTTACCAGCCTCCTGGTTGAATCTCACCCAGTCCCTTTGTCTGAACCGGCAGAAAGTCTATCACTCGTGGATGGGCCCCGTACACCGGGTGACCGACCGATCTGATCCGCTTTATTTAACGTCAACGATTCCCCATCCCTTGTGCTGATCGTGCGGATCAAAACTTGATTTTGCAAGATATTTTTCTCTACTGCCCCTCCCCCCTTTCGTAGCAACTCATATTCCCTGGCCGATTGCCTTCTGGACAGTTCTTACGCGAAACAAAAGAAGAAATCCCGGTCGCCAGCAGCTTCCCATGCCTCGTCGATCGTCTCGGGCCATTCCCGCGTCGGCAGCTCCAGCAGCGCCAGCACCAAAAAGGCGCGCGTCTGCCAGGCTCTCCACTACTAGCTTGAAGCCTGAGCCCAAGATACAAAAGCTGAATGATGCCACCACGAGCGGCAGATCAGTCAGGACTACAACAAAGAAGAGCAAATATTTCAAAAACCATGACTCTGCCGATGCTGAATCTGTCTCCGCGCCCTCATCTGAGCAAGAGGATATTACCTCTTCGGACCAAGAATCAGAGGAGGCGCCCAGCGATAACGAAGCGCCAGCCAAATCGAAGGCTGCCAAGACCAAAAAGCGAGCGCAAGGGAAAGCCAGTGGAAAGAGCAACCCAGAGGCCGAAAATGCCGACGTGCCAAAGAGCCCCCCTTCCGACGAAGCATCGCTAGAAGACAAGCAGCTATGGAAGGAAGGTGTCAGGGTTGGTCTTGGACCTGGCAAGGAGGTTTTTATCAAGAAGCCGAAGGCAAGAGATCCAGGGGATATCCCCTATAGAGACCACACTCTACACCCCAACACATTCCTTTTCCTGAAGGACTTGGCCGAGAATAACGATCGAGCATGGCTCAAAGGTAATGACTGACCAACATCAACATGGTTCTTTTCTTCCTCCTTCGGGCGGTAGATCAGGAGGTGCATTTCAGTGCTGACGATGATTATGATTGCAGCACATGATGCAGACTTTCGCACTTCCAAGAAGGATTGGGAGTCCTTTGTCGAGACATTCTCGGAGAAGGTCTCCGAAGTAGACGGCACAATTCCCGAGCTTCCTGCAAAAGACCTGGTAAGCACGACTTTCATGAGGAAAAAAGAATGAGGAAAAAAGAAAGGAACGCAGCGCGTCAAATCGAGGGAAGAGCCTAAGAGTGAAAATGTGAAGACAATTTATTGACATGGCAATCTCATTAGATATTCCGGATACACAGAGACATCAGATTCTCTAAAGACCCTACCCCATATAAGGTATGTCCTCATTTGGAAACGGTGATCCCTTGATCCTACGTCCATGATTCAACACCAAAGTATAGGATGCATGGGTAGAATGGTACTGACAGTCATCAGACACATTTCTCAGCTGCCTGGTAGGCCATTGACCAGCATGCGACAAGCACCATCGACTGACCATGTATTAGGTCCCGCACCGGTAAAAAAGGCGATTATGCGGCTTATTATGTCCATTGTCAACCAGGATCTTGTATGGTCGGTAAGTGACTCCAAAATCAAGAGCTGCGATGCGGTCGCACCTAGTCATGGCTCTCGTTCCAACCAGCAGCTGGGTCATCTTGATACATATCTTTATCAACATCTGGTTGTAAACAAATGAACCCGGTGGTTGGAGAATGGGGCTGACAATAAATTTTGACTTCAGGTGCTGGGCTCTGGCATCCGGCTGTCGTTGAACTGATGCGGCTCCGAGAAGACATTGATCACCACGCGCATCATCTGAAATCCGTATTGAACGAGGAAGGGCTGCGCCGTGTATTCTTGAACGGAGCTTCTGATGAAGGCGGTGCTGTGAAGGCCTTCATCAACCAGAACAAGGAATCAGCACTGAAAACCAAACCGATGGTAAGTTGGTATCATCCCTTTAGACCCGCCCTTGCCGCCAGCCTCAATCTACCCATTGTCACGATCCCTTGTCATATTCGAATGATATCCTTTCGCATTCGCTCCATCGCGTTTCACTGTCGTGACCGGCGCTGGTATGGAAGCCGTCGGACGGGCGTCTTGCCGATTCAACAGTCTTCTGTCTGTTTGCGTTGCTTGGCTGGGTTGTCTCTCTCGTCAGTCATAAGGAAGAAAATTCCGTCGACCTGTGATGGAAGAGGCATGAGTAGCGACGACAGCAGCTTCAGGGGTACTCAGTTTTCGATGGACGCGTTTTCCTGCCATCATGCCTTGCCAATGAACAGCTAAGACCTTAGCTGTCAGGTTTCGAAGGGCTCTCAGGGGCCCGTCGATAGCAGCCGAAGTCCAAGTGGATAGAACCCATGGATGATTATCGGGGGCTTGCTGCCATGAGGACCGGCAAACGCCGTTCCTTGGTCGAGAGCGGGTCTACTCGGTGCTCTCTTGATGATGCAAGCGCAGCCGCGGACGGGAGGCACCCGTGTCTATTGGGGGGCATTTTCCAAAGGACGGCCAAAGCAAAGGCCCCGGGGTCCTGGGCCACTGGTCGTACTTGGGTCGACTATTTGCTGCCTACTTTAGCACGGAACTGCCTCTTGTCCCACTCGTCTCTACTCTGGAAGAGTTTTCGACACCGTCTCATCTGTTTCCATGGTTCAGCATATGCTTTCCCCGGCGGGTCCTGGGGCTTCGTCCAATGAACGTACTGACATCGTCTTTTCTCCTCTCCAGGGCTACACTTTGGACAACGAGAATATCCAATTAATTCGCCTGCGCAGTTTCACCATTGGCAAGCCTCTTGCCGATGAGGAGCTCTTGGCACCCAATGCGCAGGAGAAACTCGCGTCTCTAATTGGCATCTTGGAACCCTTTGTAAGCCAACTCTCCTAGTCTTTTTGGCTCCCCCCTCCGCTTTACCGCGCCGGCGTCTATTGGATCTTGGCCCCCGTATCAGTTACAAGGCCCTTCTTACCCCTGTCCCCTCTTCTTTCTCTTTCCTCTTCGAGCCGCTTCAGCGGTGTGGCTTCGGGCACAATAATGATACCCACCGTTTAATCTGTGATGCTGAGGGGTTGACAAGGATGGATTGGGATGTTTTGAGGTGCGAGAAGTGTTTACTGACTAGGTCATTTGATCATCCGATAGGTCACGTATCTGAACAGCGTCGTCAGGCCTGACGCAGTGGACCTTCATGACGATTCCGAACCTGACGATACCGAGTAAAGGTTCTGTGTGTAGCTTTTCGACAGCGGTCACTCTGCCCATTACGCTTTTCGAAGGTTTGTGGATGTTATGCCTTGACTGCTGTTATTGAAGTCCTTTCTCCAGTATCTTTTCTCATCTCTCTCCGAATTTATTTCCTTATTGTTTGGGTCGGCTGTTCTCAGGCCATCTGGTCTTGAAAAGACCTATTCACCTGTTATCTGTAACCAATTTTCCGCATGGAGACCCCGTTCTGGAGAAGACCAGGCTTCCTCCGACATGTCTCAAGCCTTTCATGGGCTCGTCGGTTCTAAATTGCCGTACCCATGTTTACACGCAATGGCATACACCTTTGTTTCGGTTTTTTTCCTTTGACTGGCTGTTTTCTGTAGATTCAATACGGGATCATCATTTGATGCTGAGCTAAGGGCATTCAATCCTAGCTCCGGCTTTTCCTTACCGCCACTCCTCGTCCCCCAATGACGATAGTCGTTATGTCCAACCCTCGAGCAGTGGTCATGGTCATAAGCCCCAGACCTTCACCATACGGAGTACTGACGTGCATGTCATTGCTTGCTGTCCGCGCGCCGCAGCCGGCCCGTCGGGCGTGCCGTCAGCTCCACGACGCTCCCCATCTTTAGCAGGACACGATATCCACACCTGCATGTGTGCGAATTCGTCCATGTGTCTCACGAATCTCTTCCCTCAAAGGTGCACATCCGCTCTGCATCGATGCCCAAGCCTGTGGACGCATGACTCCCTTGTTTCACTCCATTTTGTAGGTTGGACGAGTGGGGAATCGACTTGCAACCCATCGCCGTTGTCCATTTCTACGGGGGGGCCAAGCCGATAACCTGTTTGGGACAATTTTTGCCTTCCCCTCCTTTCGCCATCGACGGCACGCCCTGCTGTCCCCAGGTCGGGGCCGACAAAATTGAACACGGGCGGGAAATTGGAGATGCAGTCACTCTCGGAGGGACAATTGGGCACTGCAGAGAGATTGCACGGCCTCCCTTCTCCCATGCAAGCCATGAACTTTGTACTTGTCGATTATCCCTTATGATTTGACTCGGCAAGATCCTTGTGGAACTTTCCGCTCAATAGGCGCGTTCATCCATGCCTCGCCGGATTGCCTGATTCAGGATCAGAGACGATCATTGTTTCCCCTCAATTGAGAGGTCAAATTTTCTTGTCTTCCTTTCGCTTCCATATCCTTTGTGTCTGCTTATTTACGAGGGTTCTGGGACGAAGAATCGCCACCATGCGAGTGAGAGGAAAAATTTTTCAAACAAAAACCAACCATTCCGGAGTGGGAGAAAATGTCCCAGTCAAGCCATGATGTGGTGCAGTATTTTTGGTTTGGGTCGATTTTGTTAATGTTGGTGGGATCAGTTGGGCCTTTCGTGATAAACACGGGAATGGAGTTGGGGTGTATGCGGCTATGCTTGGTAGTCCCATTTACTCCGGTTCTATTACCACTTCAAGTGTGCATCGACCGACCGCATTCCATCGCGCATATTCCACAATCGGGGTCATTGGGCATTCTGCTTTTCCAACATATGCAGTAGAGGATCTGCCAATTGTCCGTCGGGGATGGAGAGATCAATGGTGGTCCCCATCTCATCGAGGGATTGAATCAGGTATGGTTAGCCGAATTGGGCCTCGGAGGGTAATCAAAACTGTGCGCGGGTGATGTTGATAACCTTATTATTATTGGGTTTCTATCGCTCCCCAGCCAAAGGCTTTGGACCCGTTCGTATTTCTTGTTCTCTGCCTTATGGAGCACTCATGCATGCATTGTCATTCTGTCTTGGTCTGGCATAACAAGGTTATAGTGAGCCTGGGGTACAGGATGGAGACGGGGAGGAGATAAGTAGGTATATAAAGATTGTACTCCGTACTCTGTTTGTCTTTAGAACATCCAGATGCTCCACATTTGGATCGATATCTATCCTAGATAGGTACCATCCTCCGGTGGTTTTTAGGTCAGTTGTCACTTCCATGATCGTCTATCTTATACGCGACGATATCAACAACTTACATCCCAAGGGTATTATTCCCAACTAGTCTCGGCCGGTAGATAGACTTCCATACACGAAGTCATCCCGAAGCACCGTAATCACCTCTGGCAGTTTGGAACATACTCCTCACATCAGAGTTAGTGCTCCTCCGTCGTAGAAGAGGATCCAAATTACCGAGTTATAGGCAGGGGTGCGATGACCTCGCCCCCCCGCCGATAAGAGAAGACGAAACAGAAAAAAAGAGAGAAAAACCAACCCGGCCTCCTTGCATATGTACGGTCACCACACTCGTTCCTGATTCGGGGTTGACATCTGGAGTAAACGCGGTACCGAATGATGCGGGGAGGAGCTTAGGTCGGTTATTCCCCCCACCCTCCTCCTAAATGCATTATTATCCATCCCGTCCATCCCAGCCGAAACGCAAAGACGATCGAACGAATGAAGGATGGGAAATGTGATGTGTCGATTGGGGGATTGCGTCAGTTTGGATCGGTTGTTTGCAGATACTTACCTAGACTAGACGAATACCTATGTACCTACCTACCTAGACGGGATCTCGATGGTGATTTGGGGTGATCGAGATTTCTGGTTTGGGACGCTTACATTCACATCCACATCCATATCCGTCCATACATGTTTATACTGTGTACATACAGATTATTATCAAGCTGTGCAGGCTTCTTCCTCGGATGGTTGGTTTGCTCTAGGTACCTAGGTACGTACATAGGTAGAAGGCATGGGGATGGGGATGAGGATGAGGATAGATTTGATCGGCCCTGTTTGGCCGTCTGCGTGTCCAGAGGGGAAACGATACTTGTCAATCGAAAGAAAAGTCGTTGGCGATCTTCCGACGGCGCTTCGAAGCGCGTCTATGGAGGTCCGTGGGTTGTTGTTTTTTCTTTTCTTTTTTTTTTTTTCCCTTTTTTCCCTTGATTTTCTTTCTTCCGTTTTCGTTCTGGACACCGTCTTCATATCTTGAATGCATGTGCATACTCCGGAGTAAGGTATATCTTGTTCCTCGGATAGTAGATAGATAGGTCGGTAGGAAGGTAGAGGTGAGGGAGGACCTAGAGTTGAGATTAAGAGATTGCATTTCGCTTCCTTGTCCGCTTTCTCTGCCCCTCGCACGTCCTCAAGTTAGCTCCCTCATTGATCAGGTTTGAATTATCCGGATCGCCAGTGGCTGTGAGAGGTGGAGAGCGCGTTTGTCTGGAGGGATCCGTATCTGTCTTCCTGCGTGATTGTATGTAGTTGATTCTCATATGTATGTATAGACCTCTTTCCATTCTCTCGACTTCACCTACAAAGTAAACACAAACAAAAGTTCATATTGTATGTGCCACCTCGGCTCAAAGCAGAAAGAAAGCTGTGTGGTGCGAGTTCAAAATCACCAACCAGACATGGACATGACAATCCAACCAAACACGACGGTCAATACCCGAGAACAACCCCCCATCTATCCTACCTATCCAACTTGGGCATAGGTAATAACCATGAAGGAGATAATAATCCAGCAGGTAATCCAGTCGGTAATCCTCATCCTGTCAGATGGTGGAAGCACCTCCTCCCCCCCCCCTTTCCTTGTGCTCCGACTCTAACCTATGAGATCGTCACGCGACGAGAGAACATGACCTCCCCAGGAGAAGTATGTACAACTGAATAGCCTCGTACAGCGTGTCACATCCGTATGCTGGGTTATCACATTCGTTTCGTTTGATGCGCCCGTCGGTAGGACTCGATCCTGGGAGGGTTGGGATTTTTGGTTTATTTTCTCTCCTTTTTTTTTTTCTCCCCTCTTTCTTTTTATTTCTTTGTTTATTTAT
>RHLO01000732.1:0-42267 GCA_003719415.1 Aspergillus olivimuriae | reverse complement strand
GACCAGACATCCCGTCCCAGCAGCCCCCCTTCCTCTGTAGCGTCTCCGATACAGCACCCCGGGGAGTCTGGCCCCAAGGAGCAAAAGTCCCAGGACTTGTCCCCGCATTATGGCATGCCCCCGCTGAGTCCCCCCGCTAGTGAAAACGAAGAAGCGACCGCTCTGGTCGCCGCTTTGCATCCCGAAGACCACGGAAAAGCCACTGCGATGGGTCTCTTCAATAAGCCGAGGACTGCCTTTGATGAGGAACAGTTTACTCGCCGGCAGCTCCAGATGCATACGGGTCGAAATACTCCTCCTCCCTTGGTGCGTCCGTCGCCGACATCAGGACGCAACACGCCGCAAGAGTTTTCGGGGCGCCCCCGAGGGCCCTCCACCACCAGCTATCGGTCCGGAGGAGGCTCGGTATCCTCTCACTACAGCGAGGCTCATCGTCCAGGGAGCCGATCTGCGGGAACGAGCGTCAATGCCTCTCCTGCCCGCCCGGTGAACGGCACTTTCTTCGACAATTCCACCGCGAGCGAGTCGGAGGATGACACCGACTACTCTTTCGTCCATCCGGCCCTTCGGTCCAAGACGCCCTCCAAGCCATCTACCCCGACAGGAGAAGAATCAAGCCCCCTCAGTACCCTCCCGGAGGTGCGCTACTCGGACCTGGGTGATCTCAAACCTATTGCAGAGCAAGAAACCATGAGTTCTCCTCATGACGAGCCGCTGCCGGAGAAGCCAGATTCGCCCACGCTGGGTCCATCGGGACTGGGCCTCAGTGGATTGGTGCGGACTCACCTTCGCAGTGGGAGTGATCGATCGTCGATCTTCCGGCCTCCGTCCCCTGGGTTGCCTCCCCCCGCAGTCGACAGCGGCAGTCAACAAAAACCCCCTATTCCTCAACCACAACCGAGTGACTTTGCATCACGACAGAACCCGACTCCGCCCTCGGTAGATCTCAAACAGGCTCTCAATGGGTCCTCTTTGCAAGGGCAGATCGTGGCCCAGCACCGACGTCAGGGCAGCACAGAAACCCAGCGCGAACGGGAGGAGTTTGAACATGAGCTGGCTGAACGACGACGGAAGGTACAAGAGAAGCTGAAGGGCTTTGCCGAAAGTGAAAGCCGGTCTGCCAGCCCCGTGTCCGGCCGCCAGACTCCGGATCACCCTCCTCGCCCGGGCAATGCATTTGCCCTGCTGAAGAGCCGACAAGGGAAGCACAATCTTTTCAACCGGCCGGATTCCCGCGCTCCCAAACCCTTTGCCCTGGGCAGCGGAACTGGCAACGCTTCAAGTCCAGCCCTCGTGACAGACGATTCCTGGGAGGAAGAACGGCCATCCTTTAGCTTTGGGAAGCACGCGAACTCGAGCTCCCCCCAGATCTCCAGTGAGCGGTCGGTGCGGTCGAGAATGGCGGCCTTTGGCCGTAGCAGCCAGGAAGGCTCCCGCGAGTCGAGCCGTAGTCGTGGAGCGTCCCCTCCGTCAACCTTCCGTCGGCGGGACCGCTCGAGCTCCGACGCTTCTGGCCGTTCGAAAAGTCGTAATCGACGGGACCGCGAGGATCTAGAGACCCTGGAAGAAGATACTGTTGGATCTTATCCCCCCAACGGCTATCCGGAGATCGATACCCATGGAATGAATTCGGTTGCTTCTTCTACCCGCCCTTCGGTCGAGGTTGGTGATCAGCCTTTTGATCGATCCTCCTCCGCGGCGTCTGCGAGACAGCGCAGCGGAAGCCGGTCCGGTACCTCCAGCTTCCACGACCGCTCGCTCCAACCCAGCCCGAACATGAATTCTCCTATGATTGGGGCGGTGCCACGCCCTTCCCCTATCGCTCCGTACTCGGCCAATGCTACTCCTCCACTTTACGATCTACCCTCTGAGCCGGGGGTCCCCTCTGCCGCCACAGTCCCGAGCAATCTTCCCCAGCGTGCGCCCGGACACCATGCCCTGCACAAGCGCTTCATCGACAAACATTTAATCTCCGAACCGACTTTCGTTTCCTGTACCTCTAACGTCCCAACGGTCGGCCTCCCTCCGGGGGCGAGCCTCAGCAATGGCATGGACACTCCTCCGGTACCTCCAATGAACCCGCGCCGACGTCGGCAGACCACGACGCAGACGATCATCGGCGCCATCAAGGGTGACAAATCCGATGCGCACCATCCGCCCCGCGGCGGCACCCCCGACGAGTGCAGCACCTTCTCTGATGAAGGAGAGCGACGTCCGAAGTCGCGACACCGTCTCCGCAAAACCTCCAGCGAGGGCGGCAACCTCAACGCGAAGGCACGCCACCAGGCAATGGCCGGTGCGCCACCCCCGGCCATGCCGACCTATCCCCCTCCCCAGGTCCCCATGGACGGCGGGATGTTCTGATCCCTCTGTGGTTGTGTCGTCTTTCTCCCCGCCAGCTTCTTGGCCCATTCCTTTTCCTTTTCCTTGATTTCCTTTTATATATCTTTGATGTTGGATTCTGGATTTCTCTCTTTTAGATTACCCCTTCGGTTTGTCATGATATACCAACTACGTTATGTTGAGCGGATTGCTGGCTCTTTTCTTTGATTGTCCGGTTGATCTTCTCTCGTCCTTTGTCAATTTCTTTTGTCCTCTGTCTGTGTCATTATCATAGAACGAAAAATGAATTGAAAAGTCCTGGAAGTGAATTGTGTATCGTAAGTTGCTCCCAAAGGTACTAGAGATGAAACCCAATTCACTAGGTCTTCACGGCCTCTGGGGCAGAAACTGGGTAGAGAGAATGACTGCATGGGCCTCACTGTCACTTATTGTCACGTGGATATGCCACTATAGGAGTCACGTGCAAAGAGAAGCCCTCACAAGAACCGATCTATAGAGACATCTTACCCCAGCTTAGGAGAGCACTTGCATCAGATACCAAAGCAAAAAGTGACCATTGCATTTGATACTAGAAGCCAAAGAGAGAAATATCAGAAAGAGTGCTATGAGACTTCTGTTCGACCTCACAATTTCACAAACAAAAATAGATCAGTTCATGATGGACAGAGCCGTAAGAAGAAAGCAAATGGACAGACACAGAAAGAGCATGGTAAACAATGTATTGATGCAGGTCTGTAGGTGTTTTCTCTCTCCCATTCCAGATGGAAACAGGACGCTGTTCTTTCTTCACCTACATGAAGACGATGACAACGACAACGACGACAACAACAACAGACCTCTTCTGCGTCCCTCTCTTTCCTCCCCTCAGATCACAACCTCCCCAAACCCACTTTTCACTACCATCACAGAACCCCATCCCATAATCTTACTGTCCTTCCTTCAAAAGAAACATATGGGAAATTGAAACGAGAGCACTCATCAGAGAAAAAGAACCCCCGCACCCTCCATTCCCTCTCGTTCCTCTTTCCTCTTTCCTCCGGAAAGAGCAACTCACCAACCACAAAAAAAAGAGGAAAAGAAAAAGCATGCAAAAGTCCCGAAGAACCACCCTCTGTACCTCCGAATTACCCCCCATTGCCACTGCCTTCGACGACTATTTCACGGTCGACCGATCGGGACCCTCGCCGATGGCTCTTGCCTCGAATACCTGTCCCGGGTCGCCTGTCGGCGGTGTGAGTCTGATGGCGCTGCCGCAGGTGGACGGTGCGTCGGATCGGCGCAAAAACTTGAAGAAGGAGAAGATGAAGAAAAAGAAGAAAGCTAACAAGAAGAAAGGGAAGAAGAGCGAGGAAGAGGAGGAGATGGTTGGACGTGGGGATGATGAAGGACGAGGACAGGATGAGGACATGCAGCCTGCACTGGAACCGGAGCGAGAATTGGACGAGCAACATGGGGATGAGTACGAGCAAGAGCATGAGCATGAGTACGAGCATGAGTACGAGCATGAGTACGATCACCAAGAACAGGAGAAGCATTATGAGACGGACGCCGGAGACCAGGACATTGAACCGGCGCCGTCCTCCTCGACACCCCCATTTGAGCCTTCGAACCCGCCTTTGTCTTGGATCGGTTCATCTGGTTTGCAATTTGGCTCTCTCCCGCCTATACCGATAGCAGGGAGTCAGCCTTTCCCTGGATCGACGGGGGGGCAGGTGTCTGCCATGCCTTACCCTATTTATCAGCCGGCACCTCAGTATATGCCCCATGGGTATCCCACCGGCTTCCCTCCAATGTTTGCCCCAGGCTTTCAACCAGGGTTTCCATATCAACCGCCGGGGCCCATGTTCTCTTACCCACCGTACCCTCCTCAGCCCCCGTTTCCTGCAACATTGATTGCCCCGTACGCACCTGGGCCTCCTGCCGAAGCTGGCGCGAGCGAAACTCATTGGCCAAGTCCTGACGACGCTGTCCAGGACCAGCAAGGTAAATTAGAGTCGCCCTCTCACAGCATGAACATATCTGACGGCCTTCCAGAGCAAGAAGAGGTCAGAGAGCCACCACCGTCGCCGAGCACAGTTCGCACATCGAGTCCCCTCAATCACAGCGATGACGACATCACACCTAGACCCGAGGACTTTCATACAACCAGAATTCCACAGCCCTCCCCCAATGCTGTAGAAGGTGCTGATATGGATCCCGTTATCCGTCCATGTGCCATTCACAGTGAACGAGTCTGTTTCTTCAATCCCAGGTGTTGCGTGCATAAGCGCCCAGGGCATGGTTGCACCTGTCCTTGTGGATCGACTTGTTGCTGTCTCCACTACATGGGTGATTGTTGTTTCTGTGTGGCTGGAAAGTCGGGTGGGAAGGATCCTGCTCCTGAGCCGTCTAAGACCAAGGATGTTGACCCTAACAACGACGATCCCAAGAGCGATGATCCCAGGGACGATGCTCAGGACGATGCTCCCAAGGACGATACTCCTAAAGACGATACCCCCAAGGATGATACTCCCAAAGACGATGCTCCCAAGAGTGGTGATACTAAGAGCGATGATCCCAGGGACGATACTCAGGACGATGCTCCCAAGGATAATGCACCTAAGAAAGATACTCCCAAAGACGATGAGCCCAAGAATGGTGATGCTAAGAGCAATGATTCAAAGGATGATGATCCCAAAGAGGATGTTCCCAAGGACAATACTCCAAAGGACAATGCTCCTGAGAAAGATGCCCCGAAAGTCAATGCCCCAAAGGAGAATGATGCTAAAAACGATACTCCCAATGACAATACTCCTAAGAGAGATAGATCCAAGAAAGATGCTCCCAAGAAAGATGCACTCAAGGAAGATGCCCCGAAAGTCGATGCCCCCAAGGAGAATGATCCCAAAGACGATGCTCCTCAGGAAAATGATCTCAACGAGGGATCCGGAAAGTTGGAAAGCGAGCGAGAGCAGAAAGAAAAGGCTAAAGAAGACCAGGTAAAAAAGCAGCAGAAGGAGACAGGGGAAGAGACGAGGAAACAAGAAAAGCAGGAATCAGAGAGAAAAGGACAGCGAAAGGAGGAATTCCAGAGAGAAGAGCCTGAGGACTCACAAGAGGAACAGAAATTCCTTAAGAAAGAAGAATCTTCTGAACAGCAAGAACAGCCGAAAAAAGAAGAATCAGCAAAGGCCAAAACCGAGAAAAAAATAGACTGGGCCGAAGAGATGGATCTGGAGGAAGAGTTGGAATTGCTCGGGAAAAAACAACAGCGACAGCCTCAACAGAAAGAACCGAAAAAGGCCGAACCCGAAAAGAAAATAGACTGGGCTGACGAAATGGATATGGAGGAGGAAGCCGAGAGGGAGAGAATACTGACTGAGGAAAACAAGAAAGAGACAAAGCCGGAGACAGAAAAGGACAGGGAGAGCATGCCGCAGAAGCAGGAACAGGAGAAAGATGAGGAAAAGCAGAGATCCGAGACAGAAAAAGACAGGCAGAAGCAGAAATCTGAGACAGAGAAAGATGGGAAGAAGCAGGACCCGGAAACCCCTGAGAAGAAGCAGAAGAAGGATGAGGTCGTTCCAGGTATGCAGTCCTTCTGTTTGGAAATGTACCAACTGCTCATTGTGTCTCACAGTTAAACCGGCCGAGACCATTTCCGGCCACCTGCTCCAAATGCTGGAAACCTCCGATTTCAGCGACATTGTGCTAATATTTCGGTCCAAATCACAGGCCTTTTCACCCTATACCATCGAAGGGCACCATCCTATCCTGTCGCGAAGTCCGTTGATCTCGCGATTTCTTCAAGCAGCGCAAAATCAGAACAAGAAGTTCCCAGAGAAACGCCATGAGATCCACATTGAGGGTGGCGCAAACTTCGTCTTCCCGCATGTCTTCAGGGAGGCGCTGAAGTACCTCTATGGCGCACCGACCTTGGATTACAACAAGCTGCGCGCATTGACTCTCGCCATCTGCGGCTATAACGAGGATACCTGGCGTCGTACACAGTTTTCGCTCACCAATGCTATGACTGATATAGCGATCTGCTATGCTGCATGCGGTGCCTTCTTCGAGATTCCCGTGCTAGTGGACTGTGGCATGAAACTCGCTCTCGAACTGATGTCCTTTGACAATATTGAAGTGACCATCTGGTTTGGAATGAACATCACCAGAGTCTCAGTCATTCTTGATCCCCGATATCACCCAGAAGACGACGGCAAACACAAAGCGAAACGAAGCCAGTACACGGTGCGCCCCCGCAACCTCGGCCACGATCCTGTCAAACTGCTGAAGGAGTCCGTGGCTCCGCAGCTCCTTGAAACAGCGCTGCGCTTCGTGTCCGAACACATCGACAAGACCTTTGTGCCCGATACTGAGGCCCGTAGCAAGGGGATGGCGGACCGAATCCCAGAGCACCTCCGTGGCCAACGAATGCCGGCACGGTGGCATGGACTGCATGAGCTAAATTTGGGGGAGATGCCGCAGAGGAAGGCACTTTCAGCAATCCTCTTATGTATTCCATTCAAGCCCCTGATGTCTATTTTCAGGAAATTAACAGTGCGCGGCGTGATGACAAAAGAATTGGCGGACAAGGTCGTGGGAGAGCGGGAGGTGCGACGCCTCAATGCGCTCAAAGTGCTGGGCCGCCAAAGTGATGTGCAATTCATAATATCGTCAAAAGTTCCGGAGATCGAGCAGTTGGGGTGGCGTGAGTTCACGACAACGAAAGAGGTGGCCAACCCTAGAGAGGAGGGGCGGACGGTTGAGCGAGTTGTACTCGATCGTACATGGGTAGGTCTCAAAGTGGAGTAGAGGGGCGTGGTGGATCTCCCTCCCTCTCTAAGGACTGGGCCTGGGTTGCAGGTCAGTCTGAGGGGAGGGAGGAAGACACTGGGTGGTGACTCTGTGTGCGAGGGTAGATGAGGTATGAAGAAGAAAGCAGATGGCAAGCCAGAAACCAAGACAAACAAACAGATGCTGGGTTGGCAGAAGATGCTAGGCGGTGAGTCAGGGCAAGCAACAGTTATCAGATTCACTGGAGAGGCATGCATCAGTTGGATGGTTGGTTTCTTTATCTGGGATGGGCCGATCCCCCTGTATCTCTAGTTGTGTAGATTAGTTCAAGCCAAGTCCTTTCATTGATATCAATTCATCACAGATTCATAAGTCTAGAACAGCGATCTGGTATGTACACAGTCAAAATAAAACCCTCTCCAACTAAGCATATACATGAAGCCCATCTTGTCTCTGATCTCCTCTTCAGGACTTGTCGGGGAAGCCGAAGTCAACGCCGAAGGGTGGGTACACGAAGCGCTGGAAGGACTTGGTCGTCGCCAGACCGTCCGTGTACTTGGCAATGGTGGCCATGTCCTCGGCATCTAGCTGCACCAGGTTCCGGTTATCCTCGATACGAGAGGGGGTGACGGACTTGGCCAGGACGGACGAGCCTCGGGCGACTAGAAGTTCATTAGCAAAACCAAGTGGAAGAGAGAAAAAAATAAAAAAGGAGACATACTATGCCAGCTCAACAAGACCGACGCAGGCGTGACACCCTTCTTCTTCGCGACGGCGACGATCGGCTCCGCCGTGAAGAGAGGGCTACCCGTACTACCGAGGGGACTGTAAGCGGTGATGTGGATGCCCTTTGCCTTGCAGAAGTCGACGATCTCCTGCTGGGGCAGGGAGGGGTGGTTCTCGATCTGGTTGACGGCGGGGATGACGGAGGCCTCGGGGAGGAGCTGTTCGAGGTAGCGGACACTGTAGTTGGAGACGCCGATGGCCTTGGTTTTGCCGGTGGCGAGGAGCTGCTCCATGCTCTTCCAGGTGGTGACGTGGGAGTGGGAGTGGACGATGTCGCGGGATCCGTCGGGGTGTTTGGGGAACATGGGGTGGTTGCCTTTGTTGATGTGTGAGCTTGTGTAGTTCCTTTTTTTATGCTAGATTTGGGAGAGGGGTTGTTTTCTCTTCTCCCTTGAGGGTGTGAAAGAGAGGAGGTTGAGGGAGGAGGCATACCGTTCGGGTTCATGGCCAAGGGCCAATGCATCAGATACAGATCGACATAGTCTAGTCCGAGCAGCTGCAGACTCTTGTCGAGGGCTTCTTGCACGCGCGAGTGGTAGGTACACCACAGCTTGGTGGTGACGAAGAGGTCCTCGCGCTTGACCTTGCCGGAGGCCAGGGCTTCCTTGATGCCCTTGCCGACTTCTTCTTCGTTGCCGTAGCAGTGCGCGCCGTCGATGTGACGGTATCCTACGGAGATGGCGTGGCTGACAGCGCGTTCGACCTCACCGGGGCCGGATTGCCAGGTTCCTGTTGTTCGTTAGTGTTGGTTTTGTTTGTTTCTCTGGGGGTGAGGGGGAGGGGTATATACCAAGACCCAATGCGGGGATCTCTGCGCCGGTGTTGAGCTTGAACTTGGTGTCGCAGACGGCCATTGTGATGGTTGAGTTAGGGAGGAGGGCGCGAGAAGGGATTCAGGGAGGTGTAGGTGATGTAGAGAAGAGAAGAGGAGGGGAGTTGAGAGAGAAGAGGAAAAGAAGAAGAAGAAGGACAAGAAGGACCCCTCGATAAGTCGGGGTGAATCCGGGGTTTTCCCATCAATCACAGCCGGCCTTCGGGGTATCTTGGCCCGGGAGAGTTCTTCTTCCCCCAAAGTTCTCATGTATGACTCCTTCACCAAGACTGAACTACGCTCGGCGAGAACCCCCACGCAGTCTGAGTGCTCTGCATCCCACGAGAAGTATTTGGTCGGTGTTGTACTAACGAGAATGCCCAGATCAGGCGCGTAACATGACACCCACCGTCCGGGAAATCCTGACTCCCCCACCGGGGTAAATTTCCCAGTGTGCTTCAATCCAGAGTCCCCAGGCACGGCTTCCCTACGTACCAGGGTACAATGCAGAGAGGAGAAAGAGACACAGAAGAAAAGAGAAATCGATTCCGGCGCCATTCCCCTCGGAAACCAAAATCCTGCGGAGAATGTCCGGCCCTTTTTTCCCCACTGCATCTCACGTCAGTGGATGCACCGTGACGACAGACCCAGATCTGTCCGTGCGGGCGATCCCTTCCACGTCCATGGTTGAAGCCGCGCCAAACCCTCTCTCAGGGCTGCCATCGCGGAAGCCAGAATCCGAATCTGGAGCTCCAGCCCTGTCCCTGGGGGAGATCGCTCCATCGGTTCTTGCAGAATGGCTCGGGCTGGATGGATGATGGTCGGATTCCAGAAACCTTTCATTCGCGTTCCAACCGTCGCGGAAAGGGTCGGTCTGCATCATTATTCGCGACGGTTCACGTCGGGGATTGACAGTCGTTTATATATACAGTGGTTCAAATCCTAGGACTTGGATTGATCTTCATCTCACTCCCCTCTTGTCCTCCCTCCTTGTCCTGTCCTTTTCACACCACAAAAACTTCACAAAAACAGAAAGAAGAAAAGAAAATGGCCCCCGTTGCTGTCGCCTCTGACATCCCCGTCTTCAACACGAAGCGGGACGGCCAGGCCCTCGAGGACCTCTCCGACGCGATCGACAACGTCAACGTCCTCAAGGCCAACCTGAAGCAAGAACAGGCGCAGAAAGAACAGACCCAGAAGGACCTCTACGACGAGTCCGAATTCGACAAGAACAAGGACAAGACCCAGTTCCGCCAGTACGAGGACGCCTGCGACCGGGTCAAGAACTTCTACAAGGAGCAGCATACCAAGCAAACGGTAGCATACAACCTCAAGGCCCGACACGCCTTCCACAGCAAGACCCGCGCGGAGATGACCGTCTGGGAAGCCATGGAGAAGCTGAACACGCTGATTGACGAGTCCGACCCGGACACCTCGCTCTCGCAGATCGAGCACCTGCTGCAGTCGGCGGAGGCGATCCGCCGCGACGGCAAGCCGCGCTGGATGCAGCTGACGGGGCTGATCCACGACCTGGGCAAGCTGTTGTACTTTTTCGATGCGCAGGGCCAATGGGACGTCGTTGGAGACACCTTCCCCGTCGGACTGGCCTTTGATGACCGCATCATTTACGGCTCCGAGTCCTTCTGCGACAACCCGGACTACGGCCATGAGATCTACGGCACCGAGTTCGGCATCTACTCTCCCGGCTGTGGACTCGACAAGGTCATGCTTTCCTGGGGCCATGATGAGTACCTCTACCATGTCGCCAAGGATCAGAGCACCCTGCCTGACGAGGCCCTCGCTATGATCCGCTACCACTCTTTCTACCCCTGGCACAACCAGGGAGCCTATCATGGCCTCATGAACGACCACGACAAGGAAATGCTCAAAGCGGTCAAGGCGTTCAACCCATATGATCTGTACAGTAAGAGTGATGATGTGCCGACGGTGGAGGAGCTCAAGGTGAGTCTCGGTCCTTTTCCGAATATATCCTATACCTGTCCTGGCATCTAACACTGATCACAGCCATACTACCTCGAGCTCATCGACGAGTACTTCCCCAACAAGGTCATCAAGTGGTAGGGACGATAGAATTATCTCATGACATGCTATGCTTTTGCGCGAGGACTGGACTTTCCAATGTGATTCTGTATCTGCATTTTAGAGCGATAATCAGGAGTAATTGAATAGATTCACTGTTTCAAAATTCACAAACTGCCTAGCAGAGGACCATCCGAATAGACAAATTCCCGTAATTCCGTCGTGAGTACTCCGTAGAGATGACCGATGATGAGGAGCTGCACTTTGGCCCAGCCGGCTAAAGACAAGCAATTGCCGCCGGAAATAAGTTCCCAACCCAACTAACTCATCTCGACGAATCCAGTCAACCCAACCCAACCAACCACAAACACCACGCACTCTTGAGCCGAAAGACAACAAAAATGAGATAAAATGCAAAAACATACAACAGCCAGGATTCGCTGGTGGTCACCCACCCAACTACTAACTGGCCGGCGTGTGGCTTGAGTACGGCTGAGCGGACGGGAAGCCCTATTTTCCACACCCTGTGGTCGTATGTGCTTGATAGGGTTTGGATAGTTAATATATCCTATCATTATGTATCTTGAGAATGGGGCGGTCCTCATTGGCATCCCGGCTCCTGCGTTTCCCTCCAGAACACATCGCACAAAAAGGGAAACACTAAGACGGAAAACCATACACCGAGTTATATCATTCTCGCTCGCGAGTTCTGCGGTTCGTAGGTATGACTAAGCCAAAGAGTTACCTTGCATCGTCGACGCCTTCAACTTCCTAAGGGTCAAATCTCCTTAGCTTTTCTTTTATCCTCACGGAAGGGTACCGCATACAGACTCACTTCCCTCCTCGTACCTCAAAGTCAAGAAATATGGATGGTCCTTTACGCCCATTCACCGACGTATTGACGCCCGTACTTGATTTTTACTTATGAATCCCGTACTGATAAATCCGACAGCCCACCAGCAAGGCCTCAGATAGGGCATTCCCGCTGGACGATAAAGAACTCGACTCACTTTCTGACGAATCACTCGCTGAATTACTCGCTGATCTCCTCAAGTCAGCCCCGATCCTTTATGATCTTGGCCAGACGACCGTAGTGCGACTGTCCAAAGATCTCGTCTTGAAAGGCGGCGGCAATGTACTAGCTTGTGAGGCAAAGGCACTTCAACTAGTTGCATCAAGATCCAATATTCGAGCTCCTCGTGTGCATCGGTCACTCCAATTCACGGACGATACGCAATACTTTGGTACCAAGGGGTATATTGTGATGGATTATATCGATGGTAAACCGCTTGATAGCTGCTGGGGAGATCTCAGTAATGAACAAAAATTGGACGTCACGAAACAGACTGCCCAGATGATCATCGAAATGCAATCCATAAAGCTCTTAGAGCCAGGTCCAATCGGCGGGGGACCATGTCGTGGTCGTTTCTTTACACACTACAGCGCCGGTCCTTTCAAGGGTATATCCGAATTTGAGGGCTGGTTCAACCACAAGTTAGACATCTGCAAAAAATACAATCATGCACCACAAGATACGCCCCCTTTCAAGTTTACCGAGTTTGTTCTTACTCATCAGGATATCAGCCCGCGAAACCTCGTTTTAGATCAAAATGGCCTTGTATGGCTCGTGGACTGGGCTGATGCGGGCTCATATCCCCCTGCTTTCGAGACGGCAGCTCTGTCGTCTCAATCGCAGTTTGTCGATTTCAATGACATGGTGCTGTCATTGCTCCAGCGATACCCTTTGGAAGAAGAGCAATTGGATTCCATTGGATATGGGCTCTCGATAGCTGCACTGGCTTAAATTGTGTAGGTATCTCAGATGTATACTGGCTAAGACATCTGAGTGCCGCGTCGCAGGAATACCTCGCAACATGGATTAGTGCTTAGCCTCCCATCCGCAGCCGTGCCAATTCCGACCAGCGTCCCTTCCGTACATGTCGGAAGTTGATCTTCTGACCTTAAAAACCAACAGCCGGCTCTTCTACCCTACGGCGCATCGCTACAAAGTTTGCCAAACTCTGTCTGTAGATGCCGCAGTCGGCCGTTACCAACCATATTTTCGGAGAGTACGACCTATGCAAAGGATGAATCTAGCATGATCTGCAAGGATCTCCAGCCACGACTGAAGATCGCACTCGGGGTGGAAGTGGTGATGGCCCTTGCCTAAGGTGACCAGGGCGGTGATGTCGAGGACATTTGACGGAGACAGGAGAGATATTTTATGAGATTCATGAGCTGTGATCAGTCCCAGGGTTGGTTGGGGTTTGTCGGGAGATACGAGTATTGTAGTTCATTCGTCTGTTGAATGTATGGATTCGAAGGGGAAAGTTGAGTTGAACTAATTTAGTGAGAGGAAGTCATCAATGTTATTCCCAAACGACTCACAGAATAAATGGAGTAACTCCTTGAGAATATAAAACTCTGGACGACAGGTACGGAGTAGTACACCCATAAAATGAAAGACTCCGTCAGGCGAGAAACCCAAGTACATATAGGTGTAAATAACATTTTACAACAGAATTCCCTCAAACCAACCCCATCTACAGCCTCGACTTCTCCACCCGATCCCCCCTCTCATCAAAGAAGATCTTCTGCCCCGTAATCAACGACTCCTGCAACGCCGCCCCAATCCGCACCGCCTGAACCGCACCCTCCAACTTCAACGGCACAGGCGTATCCTCCAAACACGCCGCCGTAAACTCATTCGCCTCCGTCACAAACGCATACTCAAACCGATCATAGTAATGCTGTGGAATCTCCCTGCGAATTCCCGACGGATCAAAGACATTGACCAGGTTCAGCGCCGGCTGCGTATTCACCGCGACCTTCCCACGGGTACCGATGATCTCGGTGCTATCTTCCTGGCCGGCGGCCATCATCCGCGAGGCGTAGAAATAGGCCATCTTGCCGTTCCAGAACTCGACCAGGCCGACGGCGTTGTCGCGGTCGTTGTGCTTGCGGAGGTCCGGCTCGACGGCCGTGATGCCCACCGCGGACACGGACTTGACGAGGCTGTCTTGGCCGAAGAACCAGAGCGTCAGGTCGATGTCGTGGATGGAGCAGTCGACGAAGATGCCGCCCGAGAACTCGGCGTAGGCGACGAAGAAGCCGGTCGGATCGAGCTTGTCGCAGGTCTGGCTGCGGAGGACGGAGGGCTCGCCCAGCGCGCCGGAGGTCATCTTGGCGTAGGCGTCGCGGTAGGAGGCGTCGAACCGGCGTGAGAACCCGCACATCACTTTCAGATGGGGCTTCTTGGCGGCGGCGTCGAGGACGCTTTGAGACTGGTGGACTCGTGTTAGTACATATTTTGTAGTACATCGATGTGGGGATGCAATTAGTGGGCATTGCAATTGAACGTACGATTTCCACGCTGGTGGACAAAGGCTTCTCGCATAGGACGTGCTTGTCGGCCTCAATGGCCTTGATCGCTTGTTCGGCGTGCACGGCTGTGGCGGAGGCGACGACAACAGCCTCGAGACCTTCGTGCTTGAGCATGTCCTCGTAGTTCTTGTAGATTCTGACGCCGAAGGGCACCAGATGGGTCTGCGCCCACTCAATCTCGGTGTCATCGGGGGTGCTGGCAGCCACCAAGTCAGCACGCGGAGTGCGTTGCAGGAAATTCAGGGCATGGCGCTTGCCCATGCGACCGAGGCCAGCACAACCGATCCTGAGCGTGGAGGTAGACATGGTGAAAGGCCGGATGGGTGATGGTAGAGAGGGAGAGGTATAGATCGAGAGGACTTGGACATGGCGCGAGCCGATGTATTTATGAGGAGAAAGTCGGTCTGGGGATACTGTCCAGGAACCTCCGTGGCCAGCACCGCTCCTTAGGCAACCAGGTACCGGGCAGGTATTCCCCAGTCGGAAACTGACTTCCAGCGATTTAACCCGTGGGGCAAGTCGGCCCGCTTCGGCGATCCCCCGCAATATGTAAAAGGAGTCACTTTGTCCGCTATCAACAAGTAGTAATTTATTCCCCGTCTTTACATCTCTTCCGGCTCGTCCGGCTCCTTCTCCTGTGTCGCCGCCTTCTTCGTTCTCTTCTTTTTCTTCGCCGCCGCATCCGCCAAGTCCACAAACCCATCTCCGCGCAGCCACGCCAGCATCTTGCGCACGCCGCGTCCCTCCACCGCGTCCGGTCGCGTCTCCAAGATCGCTCCAGTGAGGGCCCATGCCGACACCAAGATGAGCAGGTCGCCGCCCTTCCAGCCCGTCCAGCGTCCGCGCTTGACGCCAGTCTGCCATGCTGAGCCCAATGCGGCCCGGAAGACAGCCAGATAGATGCTGCGGCTGTGGGTCAAGAACGCGAACGGCGCGCCCGCAAGGGCGCCACTGAGATAAAACCGTTTTGTAGGCAGAACCGATCGGGGCAACAGCGCTCCCCACAGACAGAGACTGCCCCAGGCCAAGCCGGCGGATGAAGACAACACCGCAGTTAACGCGATAATCTGCTTGGACACCTTGTTCACCGACGTGATAGGATGCGCCATCACACTCTTGAATTTGAGCACTGAGAGGCCCAGTGTGACCGTTGCCAGTAGCCGAGCGAGTGGTGGCACCGTCAGCAGAAGATGATGCAGGAAGGCCGTGCTGCAGCTGGGGTTGCTGGGATGCATCAATGCACAGGACAGGCTCTGGATGGAGGGATGAGCTGGCCCTGTGATCGGCGAGATTGATGCGACCGCTGACGGCAGCGTCTGGGAGTCATTGGGGTGTAAGATAGGCGAAACAAACGCCCTGGTCGGGGTCAGTTGATTTCAAGACCAAGGAAAGCGAGCCCCAGAATGGAAAGGAGTGAGTAAAACGTACGGCCACCGGAGATTAGCGATTTCAGCGATAGAGTCAACGATATTCTCCTTGGCAGGCCAAGCAAACGCGGCAGGCAAGCTTTCCGGTCGCTCATGGAGGTAGGCCTTCGAGTTGAGTAGCATTGCAAACCACTATCGCCCTGTCAGTCATCTTCCACTGGATTTTCCCAGCATCGACAATAAAGAGAACCCACCTTTGGGGCAGCTTCGCGATCGAAGACATAAGCATGGAACAACTGCGCACACGACACCGGCATCAAAAGCCAGCTGCCGAACCACGCGGGCCGGTTCTCCAAGTACCCCTTCTCATCGAGAACATTATACAGGAAGTCCAAGCTCCGGGTGGCCATGTAGATAGCCAGCCCTCTCCGCAGCGACTCCTGCGGGCTGATCCCCAGCGCAAAGCCTGCCACACTAGCCCCGACGGCGGGCGCATATCGCGACGTCAGTGCTTGTGAAACTCGCGGATTGCGCGTACGGAACGGCTCCGCATCGTCGGTGCGCAAGTTCGCGCGTAGTCGAGTGAAAAAGCGATAAAATAATCGATGAAGCAGAAGGACGAGGGAGAAAGAGAGGGAGAGTCGGAAATTGGGAGAACGCAGGAGAGGAGTGCGAGGAGCGCCTTTCGCGCTGTTCATGGAAGCACGAGAATTCATCAGCCATCCATTTATGATGTCTGCGTGTCGCAAATAGACTGGCTCACTCACCTAGGCTGCTGTTCGCCCCGGATTCGACCCAGGACCACACCCAGGAACTTCAGGAAAGCCCCCGACAAGAGGAACACGCGGATAGACGCGCGAACTGTCGCTTCATTATGTTTGTTCTTGGAACGGACAATAGCCTCAAACCTTGTAGGTGAGGGCAACTTCGTCTGAAAAGACGCAGGCGCGCGTCGAGCAGCGTAGTCGTGGAGGAGCTTGTATTCCTTGGCGCTGAGGGAAATGCGGAGAGCGTTTCGAACCACGGGGTGGACGGTCGGGGGACCGTCCGGGTCCGACTGGGATGCAGAAGGACCAGATACCATGATGGAGGGTCTGGTCAAACTATGGTTGGGATGCGAGGACGATCTCTCACATCCTGAGGCGCAGGAGAGGAGAAGAGGAGAGAAGAGGAGCGAGCGAACGCCCAGGGGGAAGAAAGTGACGAGTGCCATGCGCCTCCGCCCGTGACCTCGGCTATTCGACAACGCATCTCCGCTCTGCTTATACTTCAGAGTATTGTTCTCAGGTGTTTCACAATCAATTCATATTATCATCCATACAGTCTCCACATAACTCAGAAGAGACTGGGGTCCTGCCATAAGAAAATCTACACGGCCAGACAGAACATAAAAAGAACAGAAAGACGACAGTATCCCCATACCATGCAAGAAATACACAAAGGTAGGAAGTCATCACCTCACAATCTGCGCCGTAGGAAGGAAAATACATCGAGATGAAATAGATAACGCACAACGCATGGTGAAGTGGAAGAAAAAGAAAACCGATGTACTGCCACAAGAAGTAAAAATCCCAATATGACTTCAAAATATCACCAGAAACTACACCACCCAATCCAGTGCTGGCAGATGTTCTCCACGCTGGTAGCTTGAGCGAGGAGCTTGTCCACTTGGTCGCTGATATTCAGCTCTTCGCTGGGCTTGAAGTCTCGCCCAGTCAGCTTCTCCTTGACGCGCGCAAGCACCTGGAGTGCCCGTGCATTCTGGACTTCACGCGCTTCGTTGGGAATGCCCTCCTGCGCATCCAAAATACCGCCTTCCAGAATTGAGGGCCGGCGATGACGAGAGAAGTTGCTGGGTTGGACGCCGTGTTCGATATTGACATTGGTAACCACCGACTGCCGTCTTTCGGAAGAGAAGGGCATTCGGTCCGGAGACTCTCGGATGCCCAATCGCCAATTGATCAAGGGATCATGAATGAACTACAAGAAGGGAGATGGTCAGCTTGTCGTACAATGGAAACCTTTGGTGCTCAAAGAAAGATAACTTACTGCTTCCAAAACCGCCATCAATGAATCCTTGTTCTCTCGCAAGACACGCATGACAGCCTCGCAAGTGATTCGATAGCTACCCTCGATGTTGCTGACTTCCATGGCAAACGTCAACATCCGTGTCAGTCGGAATGGCACCCGCTCAGGATACTTCTCCCGATGCATGGCAACCTCGAAACAGTCACCGAAATCAATGTGAACCACTTTACCAGTGACCCGATCAAGCAGGAGATTGGATGGATGGCGATCACCCAGACCGAGGATGTAGCCCACCATGGACATGACTCCCAGAGATCGAGTGTAGTTCGTGCGTCGTTCCAGCCAGGACTCCGAACTCTTACTCTTCAGCCACAGGACACGATACAGATCTTTCCCAGTAGTGTTGTCCATGGCATAGCCAAATACCTCGACCTTCTGCATCAGAGTCAGATTGTCGTAATCGGGTGCCATTTGCAACATGATCCGGTGTTCGATGTTTAGGAGGATGCGACGGCTTTCACGGTACTCCTTGATCAGTGCATGCAGCGTATCGCTGTTGCAGACCCATCCCAACAGTCCAGAGCTCTGGGACAGAGGGATAGCAGGGAATCGCTGCACAGACAAGTGTCGTTTGAAACTCTCTCCATCGTTTTCTAGTAGAGTGTTTACCAAGCCGAACAGTTGCATGACTCTTTCGTCCTGCCGAATATCTTCGTGTCCCTTAAGAGCGTACATGTACGAGCTTCCATCGCTTCCCTTGAGTGTCATTCGGCGCGGTCGCTTCTTTGTTTGAAGCACGTGCAATATCGGGTCGAAACTCATGATCCGAATGATGGGTCTTCCACTCTGGTAGGTTCCAGGGACGGCGAGATCGAGATCGACGCAGTCCTTGAGTTTAGGAGACACATATTTCAGATCAAGCGTGGACAGCTGGGGAAGTTGGCGACTGATCTTGCGGAACACGGTGTAATAGAGATCCCACGCTTGGTTCAGATCCCCAATCTCTTCAGTCTCACGGTAGAGCATGCAATAGTGCTTCGCCTCTGCCAAATCACGGCCAAAGGCCTGCGCGAAAGAAACTTCACGTAAAGTCTCCGCCCCTTTGTCAAGCATCTCGTGAAGTGGCGCCAGAGTCGCAAACATTCCTTCCACGTTATGGTCTCCAAAGTATAACCGGGATGCTTCTTCCAATCCCTCGTGCCAAAGTTCGTGCCAGAGGACTGCAACTCGGATCAACTCGTGGCTGACGAGATCAGCCTGTTCGACGAGCCTAGCGCTGTGTTGTCGCATGCTGTCCATGATATTGCTGGCAGACTGTGATCGTCGGGTCACGTTCGATTTCATTGCAACTGTCAATGGGTACACTAGTGCCTGGGGATGCGCCTTGCCAACCTCAGCAAGCAGACGGTGTACCGCGCCCCGAACTCTGATATTAGGCTGGTTGATTCGGGCAATTAGTTGGGGAGTAACTGCGAGCCAAGTGTCCACGTTGACAGCAGTGAACCCTTCCGTGACGACAGCATTGACCTCTTGGTCGCCACCATGAGTAAACCAAAGTGTCAACAATCTCAAGGTATCTTGCAATGATGAGGTCGATGACAGCGCAATCGATCTCAGGAAGCCACGAATCGCAGGAATCACGTGCTCCGTGACAATGTGACCAGGAACCATTGCTGGAGAGGCTCCATCTCTACTTGCCTGGCTGGCAATCGTCGTCACGACCTCGAAGTTCGCGAGGGCCCATGAATGCCAGGCCTTGTAAGAGTCTCGGTTGTATTTGGTAGCGGCAGAGTATGCACTGAGAACCTCACGGACATGCTCTGGCTTCCAGTCTCCTCGCTGCAAAGCGGTCTGCCACTCGCCTTGTCGGAGATAGCTTTTAGCCAAAAGCCTCCTGAATTTAGCCGCATCGCCAATGCGTTCGCGGAGACCCATAACATCTGTGTTGTTGATATCGGTAATGCCATTTAGGCCGTTGATGCCGTTAGGATCTGGTTGTGACATCATCAGAGCGTTGAAACGCGTGAAGTCTTCAGTGAGATTAGTAGTGAACTCTTTCAGCATCTGGAGAGCCTCTCGTTGATGTCCCGTAGCCCAGTTGAACTTCAGCCGAGCATAAGTAACTTCCGGAGGAGAGACAGCATGAGTCCCGTTTGTATCAGACACGATAGTTTCCAAAGATGCCAGAGATCGTTCAGCCAAACCCATGCGGTTGGATTTACGGCAAAGGTTGGCGAACTTGATCCACATGTCCAGATTCTCTCGAGGAGAAGTAACAAGGGCCCTGACCTTGAGCATACGCTGCCACACCTCGACATTTTGCTGGCATCCAAGCAGTCGCTTGTTCCATGTCTGGCGCATCGAATCCTGCCTCTCAGGATCACCGACGTTCTGTTTGTACGTGATGATCTCCTCAAGTTCAGCGAGCATCTGGACGCGAACAACAACATCGTAGGCACGGTTATATGATTCACCAAGTAGAGCAGAAAGTTCGGTGTCGAGACCATTGCGCGCTTTCTCGATGTACATCGTTGCTTCATCGAATTGATTCCGATGAATTGCAAGGATAGCACCGAAGAATGATCTGTCGGGCGATTGTTCTTTCATGACACCCAGATACGAATCCATCAACTCCCATTGACCGCGGCCCCATGCGGCCGCTGCCGCCAGAGGAGCGATTGCTCGGCGATGTTCCAGAGATGCCTGATTCCATTTCTCCTGGGCGAGGTCAGAAAGCACCTTCCATTCACCAAGCGCATGCAAACATCGCATTTTACCCATGGTGACTCCGAAGGAGTCCGGGTCGATCTTTTCACGACGCTTGTACGCAGCAAGTGCTTCCTCCCAGCGTTGAAGCTTTTCAAACCAAGTTTCCTTCAACTCCACGTCGCGATAAGCCTGAGCCTTTCGAAGAATTCCAATAGCAGCATCGGACTGCTGCAGCTGGTTATTGATGGTAATCAGGGCTTCAACTGCACCCGAGTTTTGATCCTGCTCAAATTCCAGTTCCTTGTAGTGAAGAGCCTTGGCGAATGCGTGACATTTTGCGGCATACTTGCCAAGCGTGCGGATATCAATCGGAAGGGCCTTGTCATCATGTTCCATGAACTCCGCAAGATTAAGGAGCACTTGGAGAATTTCGGGAGGGATATTTGGTGATGTGAGCGCCTTCTCTATGGATCTAACAAGCTCTTCTTGGTACTGATCGAACAACTCAGTCCAACAAGAGACGAATGCGGCGTTGAAGAGATCTTTCGCAAGAGGCTGGTAAATACCTGCGAGACTCGCACAGGCACGTAGAGCCGGAGAAGGTGATTCCTTCAAAAGCTCTACGCTGAATCGTCGAATCCACTCCTGCCAATCCTCTCGAGTTGACTTTTGAGACGCGTCCCATGCATTCTTCAGATGTTGTTGGTTCACAACCATCTTCTTCTGGCCGATCTCAGCAAAGGTATTGTCATCAGTCAGCGCAGCATAATTATCGTCGGGATTCAGATCCTGAGGGAGTGGGTCTCCTTTCTGTAGCTTTGTGACTAAGATTTGGTAGTTCGTGTGAGTGACTTGGCTTTGCTTCACCGCTTTGTTTATGAGGTGGATATAATGGTTGAAGTCTTGACCAAGTTGGAAAATCAAAGCACAAACGCAGTCCATAGCAGGCATTCTTAGGGATCGATCAGGACCTGCAACCACTCGGGCTAACGAATGGATCATCAAGGAAGCAAAGTCTGAGACATTCACTTGGCGCGAGAGCTTTGTGAGACTTTCGATGGCAATCCTGCGTATATTCGAGAGGTTCTGGGCCCTGTCGTAAAGGCGGACAATAGATGGGACAATGAGGTGCATGTATTCCTCCCCGCTGGTGCCAAATATCAAAAAGGTGTGGAGAATCTTCTCCGAAGGCTGGCGTCGTGGGGTACTATCCTTCTCCATGGTGTCGAGCATAGGGGGGATTAGTCCGGCCATGTATTTCTTGAATTCGCCCTCTAGGGATTTGGAGATCGCTTCCACAAGGGACAGAATTGTTGCCTGGACTTGATGCGACGCATCCCAAAAGTCACGGATAACCTCGATAATCTCGGGTAGATAGGCTCGAATGTGCTGTCGGACAATGTTTACGAGAATTGCCATCTGGTTGAAATAGGATTCCAGGCGACTTGGAGGGGATCCCCTGATGACAGAGATGAACCCTGGAATGATTTGCCCAAGGAACGGAACACACTTCAAGCCCAGAGTCTTGAATATTGTGACAATAGCATCAATGACTGCCGAATGATACTGAGCAAGAGAGTTCTCGCGAAGAATGTTCTGCATCAGGGTATTGATAACGACCGTCGGGTAATACTCCTCATTTGAGGGAGTAAGGCCTTGCATGATAAGCGCCACATCGGAAACACTTTGAACCTCATTGATATGGTGAATGTCCGGCGTGGTCTCACTTATCTGCTGATACTTATAGGGGTCCAGCGCACCCAGGATTCCCAACAGCTTGATCGTTTCCTTGCGGAGAGATCCGGTTTGCTCCGTCTTGATGATGTTGATCAGGACGGCTAGGAGGTGTGGATACTCAAGATACGGGTCAATGACATATCCAGAGTTGCTCGATAGCTGGCCCAGGGTTCGCAAAGCAGATTCCCGCTTCGCATGCGACGAAAGGTCTTGCAGTGCATCCAAGATTATCGGCATGAGCTGAGGCAGATACAACTTCATCTCAGTGCCTCCAACGTTTGCGAGTTCTCCAACAGCTTTCAGAGTAGTAGAAGCGACGCCAGGGTTTGAGTCAGTTGCCTTTGGGAGCAACGTTGTGACCATAGGATCGACATATGACCGAATAAGCTTTGTGGCGTTTGATACGAACAGGCTGATCAACTGCGCGCTTTCTTCCTTTTGACGAGCTGTGCTAGCGAATCCCAGACCAGTCAGAAGGTTGACCAGCAACTTTCGAAGAGGCGGGAAAACATAAGCCGGATTGACACTGGACAGACGACCGATGATACAGATGGAAGCCTCTCTGACGGAGAAAACCTCGTCGTTGACTGCCAAAAACAAGCATCGAATGTTTTCCGGCCGTGCAAGATGACGATCGAACTTGCGGTCTAGGGACCATAAGACAGTACGCCGAATTTCAGAGTCCGGGTCACCAACACCGACAGTGAGCAGCTTGTCTATGACTTCGCTGACCACTTGAATGGAGTGGCTGCTAGTTTGATTGATGATCGGATCATGAACAAACAATTGGCAGCATGTCAGTGCGGATGCTTTCCTGATCTCCGGATTGTCGTTCTCCACGTAATTTATGGCGACATCGCGGACGAACTCATTGAGAATGTGGCCAGAGAAATCAAAGCTGCCCAAGGTGTGGAGTGCGAGCGCTATCTCTGCATCAGAGTGCAGCTCCTGAGGTGCAAAATCCTTTGCAAACGATGGCATTGGAGGCAGTCTGCTCTCCGGACAGCCCAAGGGCCGGAAAGGGGCTCCGTAGAGAATCAAACTAAGCATATCCAGGAGTTTCTCTTGAATGATCGGCTTGATGGGTGGAATGTAATGCGCCATGTCAACAAGGGCTTGCGTCAAGGACTCGCTCAATCCACAAGCAAATATAGGATCCAGAAGTGATTCCATATACGTGCTGAGCACCTGCCCCACTGCCAATGAGAGCATGCTTATACATTCAAACATGGGCGCTTCATTGATGCCAGCGCGGTTTTTACTTGGAAAAGTCAGCGCGTCTTTTGGTAAAGAAAGCAAACACATCATCACTTACGCTTTCAATGCGAGTCCCTCCCGAATGTATACAATAATGCCTTCAAGATATTGTGAAATGGCGCCACCGACGGCATTCGCTATTTTACCAACGGCAATGAAGGCCGCATTTCGTTCCTTGTCCCTCTTCAACTGCGCTTGGAGGTAGACCATGAATCGGTGGAGATAGACGTCGGTGAATTCGACCGGGGCGTAAGAGGCAAGGATGGGAATCGTCAGGACAACTTGGGTGCGGATCTTGGGATCACGGTGATCTTTGAGACGGATGACAATTTCACAGGCATTCTTGTAGTGTTCATTCATGAACATAGCGCCCTTGAGTAGAAGCTCCTTCAGAACTAGGAGAGAGCCATGGATCCAGTCAATGTTGCTCGATTTCAGACCCAAAAGCGCTTCTTCATAGATTCTCGCAAACCACTGTTGTCGGACCTGCATGTCTCTAGCGGCGATAATCTCAAAACATTCACTGACGGCCTCGGCAGCAGTTTCTCGGATCATCACCTTGGGATCCCGAAGGGCGACCCAGATGAGTTCAAATATCTGACCAACGAAGCCGTAGAGAAGGGTCGGGGAGCCCTTCGCAAGCTCCCGAATCACGAGAACGGCAGCGAAGCGCCTGGATTCTTGTCGTTCTGAGTTGAGCCATTCCAACGCCGACTGAATTTCACTCTCGACAAGTTCTGCGGTCAGCGCGCCGCCTGGCTTCGCCAGACGGCCGAGAGACCTGGCGGCGTATACCAGGACTGCATTATCATTGCTGCGAAGGGCATTACGGAGGTAGCTGGCGAATCGGGTAGTTTTTTGGGCGGCGTCGACCCCATCGAAATCGATCAAGCGATCGAGGGCAAGGAGGCCACCGAGGCGCTCGTGGGCGTCGTTGCCTGTCACGACGAGGTGCGCAATCCGTTGGCTGACGGCGTTGTAAAACTCTAGGAATTTCTCTGGGGGCCAATCTATCGCCGAGAAAAGACGTCATTAGCGATGTCGGGCACGCGACCCATAATAATGGCTCACCTCGTGAGATAGCCAGGACGTTCTCGTAAAGCTCGTAAGCAGCTCTCGCCCGCGTTTCCTCATTCTTGGACTTCAACTCAGTGAAGAGTCGCTGAGTGAGGTCCGTGATCGGACCGGGTTGCGCCATTCTTGCGTAGCACACCCCAGGGTGGACATTTGAAGTCAACCTCTAGGGCATGTCCGATGGCACGAGGTAAGCATAGAAGGGAGTTGGTCAAGGCAGCGGTAACAGTTGGAGGGCAACGTGAATCAAGTGGGAGGTGCCGGTCCGAAGGCCTGATGGGGTCGTGCACGGGCCATTCCGCATCTACCGCCTGGGGCATCCAATCTTCCTCATTGGGCGGTCTGGAGGTGAATGGGCATTATCGGTTGAACTACTACTCTATTTTCCTCCATGAAAAGACAGCGAACTTGGCTGACGTTGGCAGACTACTGCACAGTTCCATCCATGAACGGTAGGACTCTAAGCTACACCCGATATTCTTCATCAGTGCTGGCTTCACGGACCAATAACCTCTCCACTCGTCCTCTGCTGGATGTTCCATAACCTGCATCGCTAACTCTACCATCCTGATATTTCAAATAACCCGTATCGCCAACAATCGTATCCATGGGTTCAGGCCCCTGGACCCATAGCTCGCCATTCTACTCCTTCTGCTGGCGTTCTTTGCCTAAGAATTACAATGGGCACGACATTCCAAGAGAGCCATCATCTCACACAATGATAATATGTGCCCATTTCTTCTCGGCATCTCTCAACAGACTGCGAGGAGCGGTCCGTAGTCTACGAAGGCTAATGCCGGCACCGCAATCACTTGGTGCCGCAGCGCTTTCTGGCATTGTATCCCTTGGAAGACCGTTTCGTTGACCTGAAGACACCGAACCAGATTTTGAGCTTGTGTACTGTCGAGGCCCATAGAAAAAACCTCTCGGCGTTAGAGGGTACTGAGGATCTGCCTTCGCGGTTACAATCTCTCTCTATACAAGAGCCGCCATGAAATCCGCGATCATTGGCCCTAACGATTGTGTATAGATAAGCAAAGGATTATATTATTATGCTAACCAAAGATGAACTCACAAGGGTCACAGTCAATGTCCATCTTGCCTCGGTCAAGAATCAAAAACAGAAACTTGGTCAGTTGGTCCCATGCCGAACCTTTTGTTTCACACTTTATTCCCAGTAGAATCAACGTATGGAGGTGAGCTTAAGCCAAGTCCCCAGGCACGTCGTTTTTATGTTACAACGACCCGAACTTGAAAAGTTAGTACTGATACTCGAAAAGAAATGGTACCAGAACAAAAAGCAGGCCATATAATGTACATAGCTACAGCCTTGCTAGCTTTCGTAGAGCTGTGGTCTCTTAGGGTTTAGATGTTTCGCTATCACTTTAATTCCATCGTCCATGGTCAACTGGCAGACTTAAGGTTCTATTTGCCATCCGAGATCTTCAACACATGGGTTTATGATCGTGATCCGACCGCAGGAGCAGCTACTCGTAGAAGTAATGATTGAACTGCATGTTCTCTCTGCAAGTGGCCTTCCACTACTTTGACATACTCATCACAAACAATTGTCTACCCCAGCAGTCTGCAGTCATGCCCTCCATGTGATCCATGTAGAGAGTAAGCATGGCTTGGGCTTACTTGTTGTCTCTTGGTAACATGTCACATGTCGACGAGATGGATCGATTGCAATAATAATGGTTTAGTATACAGCCCGCCCAGTTTGGTACTTTCCCAAATCTACTCTAGTATAAAAATGTCTCGTGGTTAAAGTGGACTAATAATGCATTATACTTCTCCGTTGTTCAGACACATCAGTCCATCTGGAGTTTGATAGCACCTTGAAAGGCTATATCGCTCACTACCTGAGTATCTCAGATTAAAAGGATGCGGACTAGCCTCGAATTTTGGGCGACCGACTTGGGCACATTAGCGAGCCCCTCCATAAGCAATCTGTCTTCCCCTCATCCTGAGATCTGTTTCACGAGACACACGTACGCCAGCATCAGACACTGAGGTCTTCGAGAAAAGCCTTCCATGGCGAACCAAGTACCCTACTTTTTTTATGCCCCAACATGGGATTATCCTCCACCGCCCGTAGGACCCATCCGCTTAGGCAATGTAATCACCTCGCTGCAAAAGCCCGAACAGCCGCTCTACACGGCTTCGCTACCGGCAGAATCGGATGTATTCTCGTCAAGTAAGCACCAGGTGGAGTTCTCGCGCGAAAAGTTGCGAGAAGGGGGCTTTGGTATCCTGACGCAGTTTCTGTCTTTCTTGGGCTTTGGGGTAGACATAAGTGCAGGGTTGACTAAGAGGTATGTGTTCCATCTATGTCTGATATGCTTTCATTTAACGGGAGAGATCAAGGTCGAAGAGCTGATACTTTCTAGTGACGAAGAAAGTTTCAAGTTCGATACTATTACAACCACGCAATTTATTCCAGATCTATCATACATCCAGTCAAACTGCATTGATGCGTCTCCAACTGTGCAGCGGTGGCTTGAAAGATCAAGATATCGGAAACCGTTGTATGTGATTACGGGGCTGAAGACCGTCGAGGGGGTCAGGACTGGGAAGACGGAGACCACTCGAGGGAAAGAGGGGAGTCTCGCCGCTACTGTAGATGGCACCGTTTGGAGTGGTGGTGCGGTCCCAGTATCTGGAGGACCCCATGTCGAAGCCGGCACGTCGAGAAAGTCCGGTATGAGCTGGAGCGGTGGTAGCGATTTTGTTCTGGCGTTTAGGGTCAAGCGGGTCAAGGTGGCCAAAATAACGAATGAGGTGATGAAAGAGTCGGACTATAAGAAGGGCGCCCTCTTAGGTGAGGAAGGCGCTGAACTTAATGCAGAAGGGTCGATCGTGATTGAAGACGAAGAACTAGTAGTGGGTGGTGACGGTTCGGAGTGGGATGCTATTCAAGTGGTGGAAGGCGATGAAGTCGTTTCTGTTGGCATGCCCAAGGTGGAAAAGGGCACAAACTAGCGATAGAAAGCCACACAAATGAGCTTGGAATCATTCCTTTCCTTTGGCAAGAAACAACAGATTGAGAGCAACAGAGTATACTAGAGAGGATCATGGGAAAAGTGAAATCTGATTCTTTGCGAACGGACATGGAAAGTCAGCTCTGAGAACAAGGCTCCGAGGCGTTGGCATGGGCAGACTCTTTCGTCCGCTGCTGCGATGCAGCATCGCACAGAAATCATCCTGGCTTTCAATTCGACCGACTATCAATGATTCAGTAGATCACGCAATGTATAATTTATCAATTCCTGTTCCTTGCCAAACAAGTTATCAGAGTAGCAGCTCAAGGCTATGAACTGGTAGCCATCTCGGTCTTCGGAGTCCGATGTTCGCTGCGAAATTTTCTTTAGAACGGACTTCATTCGTGACTGCCGTTTAAACATGTGGGCATGCTCGGGGAGATATAATCTAACATATTGCAGCAAGAACGCTGCGATAGCAGCGGCAATTGGTGTTGCGTACGAGGTTCCCGATTTATGCTTCAGCCCGGAGGAATTATCGCACAGACGAAGAGGCCATGCAGACTCTACGGCCTCGCCCACAGTTGCAAGATTTGGTGCATCGTGTAAGGCAGTGGGACTGAAAGGCGACCGATTCCCATTGGCGTCGGTGGAATTGATACAAATCACATTGTCGTCGCGGGCCGGATATGCTCGATCGAGGTTTGCACCGCTGTTCGACGCGGCTGCAAAGACAAGAACGTGTGCTGAGTATGCATTGTGAATAGCGTTTTCCAGCTCATCGTAGCCTTCAATATCCCGTGAGTAGAATCCAAATGACATGGAAATTATATCAGCCTTCCATTCTTTGATCGCATGATTGACAGCCTATTAAGATCAGATAGATTCATTACCTGGGAAATCTACCCTTGAGCCATACCTTAGCAATAATTCTAGGGCTGGTAGGTTTTCCGTCTGAGATCTTGGCGATGTATATGTCTGCATCGGGTGCGTATTCCAACAATAAGCTTGCAATAAACGTACCATGCCCGTTATAGTCATCGACTAAATTGGGGAATTTCTCATTTGTCCAATTATACCGGCCTCTGATCTGCTCGATCCCAGCATCTACATCAGGGTGTGTCTGGTCAATGCCCGTATCGAGAATGGCTATTCTGACCCGCGACTTGGGTGGTTGCGTGATATATCGTTCATAAGTTTGCTTGAAGCGAAACCGCCAATTGCTGTAATTCGTACGTCTTTGTCGGAAAATATCGTTAGTGGACGGGGTCATACTTGGCGATTTTGTCGCCTGGAAAACTCACGCTCCGACAGAATGCTCGTCAGAAAGTGCCTCATCATCGAAGAATTTCATGCTGTCGTAATCAAGTTCATTAATAGGTGGACCCTTTTGTTCCGGCATCATGTGGAGGGCAGATTGCAAGATAGGCATAACCGGCAATGTCACGAGCTTTGATGAGCTTTGGAGTAACGCAAAGTGGTGCAGCTGCTGTTGTGGGCTATGAATGGACAGACTTTCATATGGAGGCCTGACTAGCCCATTCCCAGGGGTCCCGGCGAGGTGAGAGCCAATCTGATGACTGTGGCTCGACATGGCTTGCCCCCAGGAACCAAGATCCAGCGTCTGTGCAATACGATCAAGCTCATCGATATTGATGTAGCTGAATGCTTGACAGAGTTCATCCTCTAGTGGCTTTACAACATCTTGATATATGGTCATCCTTAGGGTCTGGTCATCTAGCTTGGACCCATTCTCAGTTTCCCAAACTTTGGGATCAAGGCATTTCTCAACCGCGTAGTGAAATTGTGAATTCTCTGGTATCTCGGCTTTGCATTGCTGAAAAACTAGCTCTGCATCAATTGATCTTGTTCGGTCATTCAGGGTGATGTTGTACTTCGAAGCCAGTTCTTCAAATGTTGTCGTCAGGTATAATTCCATCAGCATAATCCCTAGTGTGACAAGCTGCGGGCATTGGTGAAGAACAAGGTCGTCAGGGTCTATATCATCAGGATCAAATTCGTCGGGGTCGATATCGTCAGTTCCTAATGCCTCGGCATGTTGGATCACCGTATCACTCATTCGATAGGAGTCCACGTCGTCTGTGGGAAGCATGGTTTGAATAAATGGCTTGAGCGGAATTGCAGAGGACGTCGTGTGAAAGAACAAAATACTTGATGGGCCCCATGTAGGGGGTAGCCACGGCGTTCCATGAAGATAGAGAACAGAGTAGCCAAGAATTACGGCTATGATCCTTTTTGTTTTGTCCGTCAGTGATCGGTGCTGCTCCTGGATGAATTGCTTCAAAGATATAGGAGCCTTGTTCTCGTCCAGGGCAAAATAGCACTTTTCGGAACGCAACTTCCAGAGAACACCATTCTCATCGACTCTCAATTTCAAACGGTCCGACGGCTTTCTCTTTTTGATGGGCTCGCATAGCTTCTTGACCTTCATCGCAGGCAGTTTCTGTTTTTTGTTGGCTGCGACTTCATTTTGGCCGAATTTGACTGTTGCGCCTTTCGCAAAATGTACATCCGCTTCGTGCCACTCTCGTTTCATCGACAAAAACATCTCAAAGCCGCACATACGGTCGTCTTGGGACTCTACATTTGCAGTCTGGAATGTTCCCAAACAAAGTCTCACGGCAAAGTCGTGGTTGGGGTCACATTCACAATGCTTGGATTCCAGTAAGGCTCGAAATAAGGACTGGGATGCCGTCCATGCCGCATGCGAAGGTTGGCCTCGGTTGTTTCGTTGCAAAGAAGGGACATCACCCTGGGCCCATGATGCGGCGTCGTCCGGGTATTTCTTTTTCATCTCATCTTCCCAAGTCTCGAAAAATTCGATCAAACTGTTTCTCTCGTTGTGGTCAGTTCCCAGGTTGATACATCGAATGATCGACTGCTGATCAAAACTGTCATCGTCGTACTTTGCCCTTTCCCAAGCCGCATTTAAGGCCTTGAGACGGGGGTACACGGTTTTGATGTTATCTGGCTGAGTTTCAAAGATGCACGTATTGATAGCTGACTCGAATCGAGACAAAATGCTGGCCATAAGCCCATGGTCGTCAGTAAGAACGAGTCTGATCCGGGTCATATGCGTCCGAATCAACAAGCAGTATGCCATGACACTGGTATAAAAGAGTTTCGCTTCGCTTGTTGGCCCAGCCCCATCGCCGCGAAGACATCTTGCGATCTCTCGAATCGTGTCGGAAGTCTTCAGGAGTAAAGTAACGGGGGTATCATTGAGAAGCAAACCCGGGAGCACCGCCATGGTGGCGATTAATTCATGGTCTGTCCATAGGTTGTGGGTGCGAAGACGAGCATCACAGGTGCGGGGATGCTGTTCAGCCGCAAGACACAGGAGTAATCTATCAGCACTAAGCTTCTTGTGGATGGCGCTGGGCAGCTACCTTCCGACCCCTCGTGGATCGTCCTAAACAATCCTCCGCGACTCATCTCAATCTGTGTCTCTGCAGCTGTGACCCTATGTGTAGTCCTAACCCTATCCTCTCCTGCCCTGGATATACTCGCCCAAATGGCCTCGAAGCCGCTTCCAAGTTCTATCGCGGAAGCAGCGGGCCTGTGCTTTGATTCGTTCCAGGAATGCATGCAGCAGTCAGTGTCCATTTCTCCTCGCGCCATGTCTATTGTGGAAGACCAGTTTGCGAGGTTTTCCCTCTGGACGGCCAATATTGCAGTTTTCGCATCCAGACGGGCATCTTTGGACCACCGCCTAAGAGACGCCCCGGAAGTTTACGAGGTAATAATGGGAATCCTGGAGGTGCTAGTCAATCGAATAAAAGAATGTACGTATTCTCCGAAATATGAAAGTCATAATCAACAAGAAGGAAAGGGGACAACGATTGGACGAACTGACTGAACATAGGGTCGTCTTTCTTTGAGTCTGCTCTAAGTAGTCCACCTGATACTGCACAAGGCTTGGGAAGCTCGGTCCCTGAGAAAGCCAAGCGAGAGATTGCTACGCAGATAGCTCTTCTCCACCGTCTTTCAAATACTATCCGCCATGCCAGCAGCGAGGCTCAAAATGCTAAGGCAGCAAATTCCTTCAGAATTCTTGACGAAAATGGGGATGATGTGGAGCCGTGGTTAAGAGTCATTCTGACCAACTACGTGCGTGACAAATTTCGCGCGATCGATGAGGATATTCTACAGAGGCTGGTTTCGGCAATGATATTACGCAGAAAAAGGGTATTGTACAGAAGATGTCGCTTTGGAAATAACCCCTTAAGAACTCCACGGACAAATTCTCAGCCCACAGTGAAGGCTCCAGAATATCCACTGGAACAGACAAGTGACAGGCAGAAAATAACGCTGCCTGAAGGTCGGCCCGAAATGTCCCAGGAAGTGAGCAAGATGAACTCAAATAAATCTCAAGCCGGAACTAGTGCGACGGCGTTGGCTCCAGAGAAATTCAAAAAGGCATCTGCTGCATCTACCATTTCGACCGCAAAAACAGTGGCTTTAAATGATCATGAAGAACTCCCATTCCCACCGGCACCTCTTAACGTTGCTAGGCGGAGATATCAAGAAATCAAAAAAGCCAAAGAGGAGGAGCACGCACTCTATATCGAATCTCTACCACCCACCAACTTGGCTGCAATTGACAAGGCTCATGCGGACTTCAAAAAGAGTCTACGGGAATCTTGGGAGCAGTATCTTGCGAATGTGGGCGAAGTAACATGTCCCTTTTGTTCTTATGCCCTCCCAGCACTAGAGATAAATGATGACTCAAAATGGAAGTAAGTCGGACAGGTTCAGAGATACTACTGGGTCTCATACAACTGTTCACTGACGCTTGTGCTAGTGCACATGTGAGAAACGACCTTGATGCATATGTTTGTCTGTTCAAGGAATGTGATACTCCTGATCGACTATATCGCCACAGTGAAGATTGGCTAAAACATATGCGGGAACATGCTCTGCGTTGGCGTTGCAACTCGAAGTCGCATGGCCTTCTAGTTTTCAGCACGACTGATCAGTATCAAGATCATATGAGAGAGACTCACTGCGGAGCATTCAATGATGCACAACTCCGGGTCCTCGCTAGCAAAAATGCGCGAGCAATCGAGCCCTTGTTCCCATCATGTCCATTCTGTGGACTCGAAGATCTTGCCAACAGTCGTAAGACTGAGGAACATATAGTTGGCCATTTGCGATTTCTTGCTCTGAAGTCCCTACCGCCCTATCAAGACGAAATGTTAGAAGGATTGGAATCTGAGAGTGCGAGCTCAAGGGTCTCAAAGCCTTATAGAAGAAGCACAATTGATAATGACCCCGACAGACACACCAAACCGAGTTTCGAAGATGATATGGAAGCTTTCACTGCAGAGGAAAATGATATCTTCGCATCGGGGCGGCCCGAATGGAACTTCGTTCTAACAGAGATGGACGCATCTGCGGGTGTCGAGGCTGACCCTATACTGCGTCACCTGGCTTCCAAACAATTGCCGCGACATACATACAGTCCATTGCATCAAGCTATCGACACTAGCTCGATGGGTCAAAAATGCGATTCAGACGACCATGTCTCGAGCCTCGAGATAGAAGAGGATCAAAGCAAGGAACACAACACGCCCGAAACGGCTGTTGCCATGGACCCTGATAATTGTATCTTGGATGACCCAGAAGAAATTCAGGTGTCGCCGAATTCGGAGAGAGATCATGAGGAGACATTCCAACATCAGAGCCCATCCAGTCCTGCTTTGTCAGACGACGAAGACAATATTGCAGCGAATGATCAACGACAGCGGCGACCTCGATCCCCACCACCATTGAGTCCTTTTGCTGACAACACAGAACAGTCTTTGCATGGAGCTAGCTCGACGACGCAAAGGATTGAGAATGAAAATGTTTCAGATGGTATTTTTTATCCTGTCGTATGGCCTCCCGAACTGCCTCAGGCCAAACACCTCGAATCTATACTGGTGAATCATGATTCATCCCCAGGGTTTGATGTGGCTTTACAAATGGAGAAGACTCCATTCGGGAATCTGAAAGATCTAGACCTGGATGACATGATATCTCGTCTAATCGAGTCGACTGATCGTGTCAGAAAGACTTTTTGTCTCAGAAATGAAGAAATTTCAGCACTTTGCACATTATCGCGAGAGTTGTTTCTCTCTCAGCCCATGCTTCTGGAACTCGCAGCACCCGTGAAGATTGTGGGTGATCTGCATGGCCAATACACTGACCTGATCAGAATATTCCTAATGAGTGGCTTTCCGCCGGAATCCAATTATCTGTTTCTGGGTGATTACGTTGATCGAGGCAAGCAGGGGCTGGAGACCATTCTTCTCCTATTCTGCTTTAAGCTGAAGTATCCAGAAAATGTTTTCTTGCTACGCGGAAATCATGAATGTGCGAATGTCACCCGCGTATATGGATTTTTCGACGAGTGCAAACGCCGGTCAAATCTGAAAATATGGAAAACGTTTGTTGATGTCTTCAATTGTCTCCCTGTTGCAGCGATTGTCGCCGGGAAAATTTTCTGCGTTCATGGTGGACTTTCACCCGCACTCAGCCACATGGATGATATACGCTCACTGGCACGTCCTACCGATGTACCCGATTATGGCCTCCTGAGCGATCTTCTCTGGAGTGATCCTGCTGACATGGAGGGTGATTGGGAGCCAAATGAACGGGGTGTGAGCTATTGTTTTGGCAAGAAGGTCATTCAGAACTTTTTGGCCCGCCATGATTTTGACTTGATCTGCCGCGCACATATGGTGGTGGAGGATGGGTATGAGTTCTATCAGGACCGCATGCTGGTGACCGTCTTCTCTGCAAGCAATGTACGCGCCCTGATTGAGTCTTCCTTGTCTCTTGTCTTTGTCAATGATCCCCCTTTGTGCCTTGTGTTTCTCTGTTGCCGGGACAGACAGCTAACTGCTGATAGTATTGTGGGGAGTTTGACAACTGGGGCGCAATCATGGATGTTTCGGATGAACTCCTTTGCAGCTTCCAGCTCCTGAAAGCGAAAGAAGATACCGATGCCGAAGATGAGAAAATTCAAAAGGGGCTTCGCAGCGGGGAAATATCATCACTCAGTTAGAAACATTTCTAGACTTTCCTTGCCTGCTGCCCCTACATTGGGACTACTCTTGTGCAAAGTTTTGGGCTCTCGGAAGGCTTGGTAAATCCTTTCTTCATGCGTTTTGGCAAATGTCGTCTTGGTGGTCTGAGCAATATGGGGTTTTATCTCCATACCCTCATAATATGGTTCAATGATTGTCCTTGCTCCAGTTATATGGCCGACTACAACCCCCATCATCTTCTTAGATAGCTGCAGGTGGTGGTCTCTCCTCTTTTGGTTTAAATATTCACCCGCAGACTCCTTTCCACGAGAACCCACCTACGCCTTCGGTAGTATTCGATCCCCTGCTAGAGTAAGTTCAAACAAACACGAGTCATTATCACATCGTGTGCACGGACATTTTCTCTCAAGCCATTTTGGCATGGTTTAAACACGCCCGATCTAGTGAATTATGCTTTGTATTTCTCAGTAGTTTCGTGAGTGAAGCTGAAAAGTCCATGTTTCAGTTGCATTTCTTACTGAATCAACAACTGCATGGGAAGAAATGAGAATGGATGTTGCCTTAATCTCAAAGGCCGGGAGTAGTACTCTTGCCGAGAGATATATATTCCCGGCATTCCAAAAAGTAAGAGCGGGAGATCCACTGCAACAGCAAATACCTAAGAGAGAATGGCCATAATCCAAGTCACACATGACTCAGAGTGATGGTCAAGCCTAAATGTAGCAGAAACGTGGATAGTTTCTCTGCGGGTCCCTATGGTAACTCCGCGATGACCCCAGATAGCCCCGCTTAAGGCCGATGTCATAGCCGGACTTCTCAGCGACAGACTACATCGAGAGGAGTAAGAGGCGGGATTGCGCGGATTTAATAGCGCTGGGCAGTAATTAATAATTCCGCGCGACACTGACGCAACGGTTTCCAACAGCCGTCATTCGTCATCCTGGCCCTGGGCCCTATCAGAGTGTCCAATGATGGGTATGGTTGTGGGAGCCCCAGTGGGGGAGGGGCAACAACAGATACCATCCAGGGCGACAAGAGGGGCGTGCATGGCGTGCCGGAGCTCGCAGATCGTTCTATTAAAGCACAGAGCTCCCTCCTCTCTACCTACATTGACAGCCACCTTCTCCTCCAAATCAGTAGACCCCACCACCCTTCTCGACTCTCATCCCATCACCCTCCGAAACAATCCCGAGTCTGCACATCCATCGCAACAACGATGCCGAAGGTTCTGTTGACTGGTATGACATGCAATGCAATCTCAATCCCGATGATTCTAACGTGTCTCCACAGGAGGCAGTGGCTTCATCGCTGCTCATGTCATCGACACTCTGCTGCAGCGAGGGTAGGTGAAGGCTTCACCATGCCAGCTGTGAATCAATTCAACTGACATGATGATTTTAGCTTCGACACGGTCGTGACCGTCAGATCGGAAGAAAAGGGCCAGAAAATCCTCGAAGCTCATCCTGACACGCCAAAGGAGACGCTCTCCTATATCATCGTCAAAGACGTGGCAGCAGACGGCGCATTTGATGAGGTAGATGCGCTTGATTGTCTCGTGACGTGCGACTAGCTACTAACCTATCGCAATAGGCTGTCAAAGCTGACCCTCCATTTGATTATGTTCTCCACACCGCATCTCCGTTCCACTATAACGTGGTCGACCCGGTCAAGGACTTTCTCGACCCGGCTATCAAGGGAACCACGGGAATCCTCAAGGCAATCAAAGCTTACGCGCCGTCTGTGAAGAGAGTGGTGATCACCTCCTCATTTGCAGCCATCACCAACCCAAAGCAGCATGCCAAGGTTTACAGCGAGGAGAACTGGAATCCTGTCACTTGGGAGGACGCTCTCGACCCTTCCCAGACTTACAGAGCCAGCAAGGTAACAAACCGCTGCCTTTCATACCCCCCTGCCCGGTAGCTAACACCATGAGAAGACATTCGCAGAGAAGGCGGCATGGGACTTTGTCGAGAAAGAAAAGCCCAACTTCGACATTGCGACTATCAACCCCCCGCTTGTGCTTGGTCCCGTGGTTCACTACCTGAACTCTCTGGATGCGATCAACACGTCGAACAACCGGATTGCGAAGCTGATTCGCGGTGACTTTAAAGATGGCTTGCCTCCTACCGGGGTGTATCTCTGGGTGGATGTCCTGGATGTTGCATTGGCTCATGTCCGGGCTATCGAGGTCCCCGAGGCTGGTGGCCAACGGTTCTTCACCGTAGCCGGTTTGTATTCGGTTAAGGACATCGCAGATATTGTTCAGGATTCGTTCCCAGAGCTCGCGGATCGCTTGCCAAAGGAGCGGACTAGCGATATACCCGCGGATGTGTATGGCTTCAACAACCAAAAGTCCATCAAGGTTTTGGGACTCGAGTATCGCACCTTGAAGGAGTCGATTGTTGACACTGTCAAGTCAATGTTGGCCATTGGTGCTTGACCGGACATGTCTAGAAGCTAGAAAGTAGATAAGACAGCGGCATTAAACAGTACACAAAGTAATAATGGTTATGTTGTTCCATTTTATTCTGACCAAAGATCTGCCCATTATCAATATTGTAAAGCCTTGCAGAAAGCCGAAGTCCGAGAGGGTACTGACGACTGATGCTCAAGTGGTAAATGTGACTGCGCTCGGTGTGTCTAGGACTCGCCGTAGACCAGGCTTGGCAGGCACTTGGTTGGTGTCCGCGGCATCCAACTTTTCTCCAGCTCGCTCCGGACGAAGGACCGCCTCCAAAAACAACGTCGCAATAGTCACACACGCCATGGCGTCCGCCAGGCTATCCCCGACAGCAAACCTGCTGCGGAAGTCCCGCCTATTCGCACTTCCGCAAGCATTGAAGCCTCCGCAAGACCCTCCAACCTCCAAGACCGTCTTCGAATCCGATACCGCGACCCTCCCCCATCCTGTTCGCGCATCCATTGTCACGCCAGCGTCATCTCTCGCGCGAGGCGACTGGGGCTTGAAACGCCCGTTGCCTTCTAAGTCGACCTCCGATAAATCTTCCCAGCCTGTCGTTCGGATCAATGCCGTCGATACCTACGAACATGTCACCGACTTCGAATCGGCCGCCGATCACACGATCACTCTACAAAAGTTCCAGGAACTCCATATGCCGATGTCTCTGCCTTCCAAGGTCAATTACGCGACCAGCATTGTCCCGAGGCATCAGAGTCCTTTCGAATCCCATGTCGACAACACGGATACCAGCAAGGGCCTCGAGGAACCGGGAGCAAAGCAGTTCCGCCATTCCGGACCCTGGCTCGCTGGTCAAACCCAGGGACAGTTCCAGGCTTATCTGAAGGAAGTTAGCCGGCGGAAGCCAGAACTGCTACAGAAACTGCGGGAACGTTTTGCGGCAAAGCGAAATGCTGAGCGGAGGAAGCAAGCACAGGACAACGGCGAGGACCTGGCAGCGATCGCTCCCGTGGAGATCACGGAGCAAGACTTCCAGACCTATCTCAAGTCGCTGCGTGCGGATCCATTCTCTCTTGGACCTGTCGTCTTTGAGCTGCTGGACCTTCCCTCTCCCCCCGCCGTTCCCAGCGACCGTATCGGCCACAAGTACTTCCAGTCGCCTGGAACGAAGCTGTCCTCCGCGGAATACGCTGTTTCAGGACCCCCAAAGACGCATCCTTCCGCCGGGTTGAGCTACACGCGATCGCACGCTCTGATCTACAACCACCCCAAGTTCGGCCCTCAGGCTTACCAGCGCCCAGTTGAGGCCCGGATCCTGCGCCCGAAGGGTCGGTTCAAGGGTAGAACCTCCAAGGCCATTGCTGGTGTTGGTGGTATTGCTGTGGAGGATCTGAACGCGATGACTTTTGTCGAACAGGGCTCGCCTCCGGGACTTGCCTACTTTGACGCGTCTATCCCTGGTGGTGCGAAGTACTGGGTCACGCCTATCCGCGCGGCGGTTGACTCTGAGGGTCGCATTGGCTTGGCTTCTTACCGGGCTAGCGCCACCGCGAAGGCGCCTTACAGCATCGAGGACTACAAGAAGCCCAGCGCGACGAGCATCTCTGATGTGGCCCGTGGTGACCAGCGTAATGTCCCGCGGTTGGACCGCGCACGTTCGCGTGAGAAGCAGGATATTGCCCAGAACCTCATGAAGACTCTTCGGTCTTCGTGAAGGAGAAGTTAAGGTTGTTCTCGAACTTTTATTCTTTGCATGGTCGTTGGACAGAGAATAGTTGTACGATTAGATTGTTGGGCGATACGTGCCGGGCTATAAGTGTTGCTCTTTTATTTTGTCATATAAAGCAGGCTATTTTATTCGTTATGTAAATTCATATTTGAGAATTCATCAAACTCCGTTCCCCAGTCATGTTCTTTCTCCATCGCATAGAAACGTACTAGTGCCTAAGGCATCACAACCAGCGGGTCTACATACTTAGTCATCCCTTTGCCGAGTGCTAGGCACGGGACCTGAATAGGGCTAGCCAAGTCACCTGACAGTCGGCACTGTGCAACACTATCATAAGCAAAATGGACGGGAATTGAACTTCTGATTTTCGAACATCCATCCCGCCAGCACACAACCGCCAAAATGGGTCGCGTCCGTACTAAGGTAAGATATCAGAAGATGGCAACCACATTGAAAGAAGGAAACCAGGATTCTAATGAATGATTTTGCTTCATCCAGACCGTCAAGCGTTCCGCTAAGGTTATCATCGAGCGTTACTACCCCAAGCTCACGCTCGACTTCGAGACCAACAAGCGTCTTTGCGATGAGGTCGCCATCATTGCCTCCAAGCGCCTGCGCAACAAGGTAAGAACGATCAATTGTGGAGAGTCAGACAAGTTCGAATGCTAAGTTATGCTCTTTCTTCAGATCGCCGGTTATGCTACCCACCTCATGAAGCGTATCCAGCGTGGTCCCGTCCGCGGTATCTCCTTCAAGCTCCAGGAGGAGGAGCGTGAGCGTAAGGATCAGTACGTTCCTGAGATCTCCGCTCTGGATGTTTCCCAGACCGAGTCCGGCCAGCTCGATGTTGATGCCGAGACCAAGGATCTCCTCAAGAGCATGGGCGTAAGTTACACCTGCACACTATTTGTATGCGCAGAGAGGATGGCAGATTCTAACATGGGTTTTTCTAGTTCGACAACCTCAAGGTCAACGTCGTTGCTGTCGCTCAGCAGCAGCAGGAGCGCCCTCGTCGCTTCCGTTAAAAAGCTCAAAACGCTTTTTGAACGAAAAAATTCTCAAGGCTGGCTTCCAGCTATTTACATAGCTTAGACGGTCTTCAGATACGGAAATGAAAACGTGATTCCCGTTGCACAAGGTGTCGCTGATTCCACCCTCGCGGGGGATGACGCTTGATTGCCAATTTTCGTCCCTTTTGGGTCCATGTCCCGCTTTCATGTGGGATGTGCGTAGACGAACCCCCGCCAGGAGGATTGTCTATGATCATGATGCCAGTTTCTTAAGATCCTGGGATTTGGTTCTGGTCATGGATTTTCTTGCCTGAATGGATACCATGGACTACATATGTACTCCTGGGTCTATTCACCGTAGAGATACTGGGTATCATCCCCTGAACGCCCAAAGAAAAGCAAATTTGACAAGTAACAACGCTGCTGCTCTATGCAAAAGGGATCAGGCTGCTGGCTTAATCCTCGCGAGGCATGTAGCCTTCAATGGAGCCACCCTTGTCATCGCCCGGACGCATCTCCGGTGCCCGCACAGTGGACTGGATATTGGTGTTCTCGCGGACGCGCACATCCACCCGGCCGTTGTAGAATGCCGGATTGCTGTCACCGCGCTCCATGGCCAGATCGTAGGAAGGATCATTACTATCGCGGACGGATAACTTGGAGAGATCTTCTGCCATATCGCTGGACCCCATTCTTGTGTCAGTGCCCAGGTGCATCTGGTCCAACCGTCCGGTAACGTCCTTGACCGTCGTCGAGTCTCGCACTCGTTCCTTACCCTTCCCGTCACCCTGCGACCGGGCCCTGCCTTCCTCCAGCAGGAGGATGTGTCGTCCCCGAGGGTCATCCGCGCGCCGCTCCCAGACAGGCTCCTGAGCCAGCTGGACGCGAATGTACATGGCGCGCTCGGCACAGGCATCGGAACACCACATCTCTAGCTTCTCGCGCGGGACGATATTCATCTCCCGGCCGCGACCACCGGGCCCGCTGCCCTTTGCGCCCCAGGTGATGCGATAGGTCCCCTTGGAGTCTTCCTTGCGGTGCTCGCGCGGACAGAGCGTGTAGCCACAGAGACCCTCGATGTTGCGCTCCTGGATCAGGTTGTCGTAATCGGTGGGTTGGAAGGGGACCAGGGCGGCCTTGAAGTTGTTCGCATCGTCGGCGGAGGGGTTTGCAGGATCTGCGTCGGGCGAGGAAGGAAACTCGATGAGCTCGAGGATGCGATCGAGAATCAGCGACTCGGTGTGCTTTTGCGCTTGGATTTGGTGCGCATGGTGGAGGGCGATGGAGAGATGGCGGGGATCGGCGTCAGGCCAATTCTGATACTCGGTTTTCTGCTGGTGTGACACTTGAGGTGGTGGCGCCTGACGGCGGACGGACGCCGAGGAGGCCGCATGGGCAGACGGAAGGGAGGTTTTCAAAGGGGGATTGGAAGTCATGGTGGAGGCGTTTGTTTGGGTGAAAGGGCGTTGGGACGGAAGGAGGAGAAAGAAATGGTGTATTGTTGATGGGGGGGTGGAAAGAACTGCGTCACCGGTCCATGTCGGAGGCAAAAGTTCCCGCGCCCGCGACGAGACCACATTGTCGCCCCCCGCGTGCAGTCACAGCGAGATAGCGCTGGGAGGAGCTGAAACCGTGCCAATTTCCTGTGTCGGAGAGGGTATCTGGTCTGGAGTGACTGCTCGTGGTGTCTGGAGCTGGGACGGCGAGTGAGACGGCCAGCGAGGGATTCTTGTTAGCCGCCGATCGCCCCGTGGTGGAGTGGATGTCCCGCCGCCGTTCAGTCGTGAGGAGTGACGACCTCTCTTTCTTCTCCCTCTCCCTCTCCCTCCTCCTCCTCCCTTTTCCTCTCCCCCGATTATCGCCCTTCTTGGCATTTGCCTGGAATCTACTCCGTGTCTCCTCTCGTCTCCGCTGTGCATTGGTGTTTGTCAATCCCGTCAGTCTCTCCCTTTGCCTCTCCCCAATCGTCGTGGCCCGTGGCTGTGACGTACCCTCTCTCCCCCCCTCGTCTGCACCCCCCCGGAGTTCCATCAGGCTGACATGTTCTATTGCCGTCCGACTAGTTTAACCCCCCACAACCACACCACACATACACCCTCATCCCACTGCTCCTGGTCGGGATCCGATCGCTGAGAAGCGCTTCGACGGATGCTCCTGTGCATTGGTGACCCCTAGACCAGTGTTTCCCCTGGCGTTTCGTGTGTTCTGTGTGAGCTGGCCGGTCGGTCCAACAACAACAATAATACCCACCGGGCTCCTCCCACCACCACCAATCCACGTCAGCTAGTCGGTCGCTCCTTTTTTGCTTGTTCCACGTCTCCGGAACAAGGGCCCTAGCTTGCCAAATGTCCAACCCGCCGTTTACGGTCAAAGCGGTCTTCGAGTACTCGTCGAGCCACGATGACGACCTGAAGTTCAATATCGGCCAGGTAATCACCGTCACAGAGGTGGAAGATGCGGAATGGTATTTCGGCGAGTACAACGATGAGTCCGGAGCCAAACAGGAGGGCATCTTTCCCAAGAACTTCGTGGAGAAGTATGAACCTCCGGCGCCTCCCCGCCCATCCCGTCCGAGCCGACCAAAGAAAGAGGCCGATGTTGCGCCCCCGCCGGAGCCTGCTGTCGTGGCACCGCCCCCGGTGGTGGAAACTAAACCACCGCCGGCGCCGGCACCAGAGCCAGAGCCAGAGCCGGAAGTAGAGGATCTTCCCGCTGCGTCCCCAGTGGAAGCTGTCCCTCCCCCGCCAATGTCTCCCCC
>RHLO01000730.1:0-22026 GCA_003719415.1 Aspergillus olivimuriae | reverse complement strand
GCGTGGGCAAGCTCACAAAGGGGACGAAGCGTAGCGGGGAAAGATGAGGCCGCAGGGGAGGAACACAGACGAGAGGGTTTGTTGGGTTTGAATTGTAGTCTTTCGGTCTCTCGTGGATTTTCCGTTGGGTGTCCCGCCCCGCGTCTAGCCCGGCGTATCAGAGCCTGCGCTGCCACGCGCGGCAAGAGAATTTTCCTCTCCTGAACAGTCGGCGCAAAGCCTTTCGTCCAGATGCCCACTTAGTCTCTTCGCCGTTCCAAGGTCGGGGCGATGCATGGTTCATTGCAATCAGCCTTTTTTTTGCTTTTTTTTGGGGCTCCCCTGACTCTACATAGGTACATAGCTACGGAACAGTCGTACCTAGGGACCCTCGACGACACACTACGATGGACCGGATTCTGGCCCCTTCAGAACCGCTGTCAGACGTCGAGAGAACCCAATTGATCGACGTTACAACCAAAGACAAGGCAAAAACCCGATAAAAGGCATCCACCAGAATCAATATGATCGGTCATGGATCTATCTCCACGTGGTCCGAGAACCCGCTGACTAACCCTGCACTATCATCGACACCTTCCTAAGTATACAAGTATAAGGGATACTTCCATGAATGCAGCCCACGATCCATCGTCCAACAGTCTCCGTCGTGGAAAAGATTCGTCGTTTACCGCGCTCTCAGGAAAAGGATGGCGGCTCATCACTCTTGGCCGGAACACATAGAAGAAGCTCCTTAGCACAAGCTGCCGCCGCCGCCGCCGCGTACGAAGACCATGGTTGGCCATCCTTGTGAGAATCGCCGTAATTAGAAATGCCCTTGATAACAATACACGGTAGACTCTGGATGACACCTGCTGCCTCCATCTCGATACAAATAGCCTTGTGTTGCTTGCGAAGTTCGTCTCGAGCCGGAGCATGCTTCACCACACAGTCACCAGACGCGATCGTCCCGTAGTGGATGACAGGATCCGCGTCAGGACGAGGCCGTCGCTCCACCTCTACAAATGGAGTACACTCGTCGCAGGAGTTGCCGGGGGCATGAGGATAGTTCGAATCAAACAGACGGTCGGTTTTTGGAGCGGGTCGTCGGAATTTCTCGCTCATACTTGGATGTCTCTCCATCATATCCTCGATAAAGAGAGGGATGTGATTCTTGCGTGTCGCATGCGCCGCCTGCATCTGGACAAGCGCAGATCCCAAGATCCGGGGCCGATGTTGTAGAACGGACACATGCTCAAAGGAGCCGTCAGAAAGGCGCTTCCCAAAATCATACACGACTACCCCGCCAGTTGCTTTATCACTGCCAATCACGACGTCACCGAGTCGGATATCATGCTGATCGGAATGGATCCCAGCTCCCGTTCCTACCAGGAGGCTGAACTGGATTCTGGGGAATGAGGAAAGCATATCTCGGGCCGTCACTGCAGCAGAAACGGACCCAACTTCGTGATTGGGGAGACAGGTCATCACCACGTTGAATCTGCCAATCCTGCCGAGTTGATAGGCATTTTGGTCTCTCTTAGATGTCACGCCCCGAGGAATTCCGTGGTCCTCATCCAACATTCCCTTGGCCGCTACCAGTTCCACCGGCAAAGCGCAAATCCAGCCCACCTCATACTGGTCATTGGAGAAACCTGACACCCGCGGCTCCATCGTTCACCCTTCTTCCCGAATTGGCCAAAGGACGCCTCAGTGTATGGAATGACAAGAATGAGTAGATTGGTGATGTCGAATCGACCGTGACACCTATGACCAAGGAACGAAACAGGATCAGATTACACCGCACTTCGACCTGGAAACGAGTCTAAGCTCGGGATATGGACAACAGCTCACCTCGAACAACACTAGTGGAATATAATATGCGATGCTGGTAAAAGAGAAGGAAGGAGAATAATCCGTGTGTAATATGATTGGGGTTGCAAAGCTCAAGTCCTGAGGTAGTTTCCGGCCAAGCTGTGTCATATAGTGAGCTCCAGGGTATTCGGCTAGGTAAGTAAGGTACTACCTGTGCCTCCCTCCTGCCGTACTTAGCAACTTGGTTACTATCTATATCAAACGGGTTGCAGCTTCCTTGCCACTAGGACTGATCATACATTTCCCATTGAGGAAACTCCAACCAGTATCCATACACAACGGTATCTTAAACCATTCCCAGTGAACCATCTCCAATCCAGACAACATCAACCCCTTCCATGGATTTCCTGCAGACACGCATCCCAATCAAGTAGTGTTAAAGTCGGTATTGAATCCAATCCAGCCGCATTCCTTGTCGCAATCGTAGGTAGGTGTCACTGCGCCGAGCCAACATGGGGGTCCTTCTCGCAGAAATAGCACTTTCCACCCAGGGCCGGCAGAGAAAGAACTAGGAAGTTGATACCGGCAGACTTCATTGAAGGTAGCTATTGGGGGCGTAGATCAAATTGAGGAGGCCGGATCCTTTCCAATGCAAACGATACCTGATATCCGGCTCAGTGACGTCGTGATTGGCAGTGATAAAGCAACTGGCGTGGTAGTCGTGTATGATTCTGGGAAGCGCTTCTAACAGCGCCCTTGGAGCATGTGTCCGTCAGGGCAATGGAATACTTCGACATAAGCTATAATATGGGGTTTCAATTGGTTAGCCGCTTCTTTAAAGTGACGGAGGCTACAATCCCTTACCTTTTCCCGTTCCTAGATGTTTGAAAGGGAATGGTATCCTCATAGGGCGACAACACTTTCTTATACCCTTCCAGACCAGCAGAGTCTCATCGTCGATGCCCTCAGGACCTTCTTGTATACTTACGCTGCAACGCTGGAAAAGAAAAAAAAAAAAAAAAAGAGAATTCGACATGCTCTCGAATGGGTCGAAAAGTTTCAGATTTTCGTCTCATGATGGTTTCTTTTATCTTCTTGGAAAAAGCCCCTGTATCATGTTCCTGCAGCATACTGCATGCATGTCAACGACTCTGAACCCTCATTAAAGCTTCAAGGTGTATAAACTACCTACTTGAGGGACCCAGTTCCCTAATGCCGTAGATGTTCCTGTCTCCAGAGCTCTAACTTAGACATAGGTACCTATTCTTGGGTTAAAAATGTTGCTCATCAGTTCTACATAACGATCAGCCTCACCACCAGACTTGCAGATCACCGATCGTTCCGGTACCTGGCGTGTTGAAGCAGGGTTTCTCGGACGACTATGGGCGTTAGTGTAGACCGTGGAGTTGTAGCTTTGGTGCCTGAGCAATCTCCGGAGTAGACGCTTTTGGAGATTCGGAGAAACTCTTCTCTGACCATTGCTTCAAGGCTCGTTCCAGTTGTACAATGGACACTATAATGATTAACAAATACAGACGCTGGATGGAATGAGGATGAAAGGCGGCGAATTTCATCGACGAATGCATCATGAAATTGGATTGTTCTGCTCTATGGGCTGCTTGTTCCCAGATATAGTCTTGAACATGGGGCAGCTGATCTAAAAGGTCCCGCTCTACCTACCAGGCAATTCACATGTACAACGACGCCGCAAAGATAACATCACGCTTGATCAGCTCCTGCGCCTGCTGCATCTTCGTGTACAAGATCGGATCGCCAACCAACTTGGCCGCGCTCTTCACTTCCCGACACGTCTCATCCAGTCGCGAGATCGTCCGCACAATCGTCCCCTCCATCACATCCGTCAGGTCCGTGATCCGGTTGAATGACATGCCCTTGGCCCACTCGTAGACTACCTCGGCAAGTCCAAAGCGCGGCTGGCTGGCAAAGTCGTTTGAGTCCTCGCTGGACTGGATAACCTGGTACTGGATCTGGAATTCGTTGACCTTGTCGGAGATCCGGATGATCGCCTCCTTGCCCTTCTCCAGACGGGGTGTGAGAGTCGGCACATTCTCTGTCTTCTCCTGGAAGACGAATGCTGACAGGAGGGCGACAATCTCCTCTGGCTCGTACTCTGCAAGGACATTCTCGAGAACTAGCTCGGTTAAGACGAGTTCGTCGGCGGAATGAATCTGTTTCATTTGTGTTAGCTGATGGATCTCTCTGTGAAACTCTTGGTAGAGCCGTACCTCGCACGCCACCTTGCCCTTTAATTGCACACGAGACTGTTCGTCGATAAAGCCTAGCTCCTTCAGCACCTGAATGCGCTGTTCGTAGTCCGGGAGGAGTTGCAGGTTTTGGTCCGACATCAGCTGTTTCAACTGTGTGATGTTTTCCTTGACCTGCCATTCGTCATGTTGCATTTCGAACTATGCCATATTAGCAAGAACGTCCCACCTTCCAATTCAAGAGCGAGGGTTTCTTACATGTTTCAAGATGTTCGGACATTGCAGAGAGCGACAAGACTCGGCAATCTTAGCTTGAGCCTGTCGTCTCTCCAGAACGTCTCTCACTTGGAGTTCCTTGATCCGGCTCCAATCCATTTCATCCCACACAGGTGTTGCCCACGACTTGCACACCTTTGACAGCTCTTTATCAGCAAACTTAGCGGCTTCTGTCCGAGTGTTAGCCAAAGCCCAAAGCAAGGTTAGATCACCCGATTCGGCGTACCCTTCTTGATATTCAGATACCATGTCGGCCCACCGAGCTTAACAAGGGTATTGGTAATGCACTCCAGATCAGAGACAGGGATCTTAAACACTTTCAAAGTCATATCAGCCGAACGCGTCGGCAAAGGCTCCATCAGCTTTCGAAACGCGGGAAGGAAAGGAAGGATATCGCTTGGATGACGTTTGCCTCCTAGCTTCCCAATCTCCAGAACCTGGATATTAGGCGTCGGTCCACCTCCAATTCCTTCGCGAACAATGACACCAGCGGTGCGGTAGCCGTCCTAGAAAACTTTTAGTAAATGAAAGAAACAAGAAAAGAAGCTACCAACCTTCCGGTATACCACCAACCGCTTGGGCGTGAAAAGACGCTTTCCAACCGGTGAAGAGAGTAAGCCAATATGAAGCTCACTCGTCAACTTTCCATACTCGACGGCTGCATCATGGCAAGCCGCGAGATCAATATCGCAAATGTCGCAAGGCTCCCGCTTGATTTTGGCCAAACTGGCCTCCGAGAGTTGGACCTGTTTCTCGTGCTCCGGCAGCAAAGCCTGTGTGGCGTTTTCGCTGAAACTTCGCTTGATCATCTCTTCAATCTTCAGCGCCTCAACACGCAACAAGTTAAGGATCATGTTATATGTGAGTCGGAATTGGGATCGAAGCTTCGTCGGATCGCCCAGAATCATTCGTCGCAGAGATGCAGCTGGGGGCGCCTCATCTTTTCCAACAGCAACAATAATCACATACCCAACATTGTCTAGACCTCGGCGACCTGCACGTCCAGCCATCTGAGTGTATTCGCCTGGGAGAAGGTCCCGGAAACTCTTTCCATCGTGCTTGCGGAAACCGGAGAAGACAACCGTGCGGGTGGGCAAATTCAAGCCCATTGCGAAGGTTTCAGTGGCAAAGAGAACCTTGACCAAAGTTTTGGCGAACAAAATCTCAACGATCTCTTTCATGATGGGCAGGAGACCACCATGGTGAACGGCAATACCTCTGCTGAGCAAGTCACGAAGTCGACGGATCTGCGGTAGGTCCCGGTCTTCAGGCTTCAGTCTCGTCAACGACTTCTCAATGATCATATGAATGTGGCTCTTCTCCGTGGCATTGCAGAAGTCCTGGTTGGAAAGAGAATCGGCGTTCTCTTCACATCTCTTCTTGGAAAAGACGAAGATGCAAGCCGGAAGCAGGTTCTCCTTGCGAAGATGCTGCACAAGCTGGACCCAGATCGTCTTGTCTTGGGCAGCCGTAGTGCGTCCACCACCCCGGCCAGTGCGTGCGATATTTCCGGTGCCCCTGTTAGACGGCTGTCCCCTGCCTCGAGGAGCACCGCCTCGTTGTCCTCCACCACCTCCCCGTTGACCGTTGCCCCGAGGCGCTCCTCTGCCACCGGCTTGGCCACGGCCCCGACCTTGAGGCCCTCCGCGTGCAGCTTGGGACTGGGCCTGAGCCTCGGCGGCCTTCTGGGCTTTAATCTTATCTCTCCCAGAGATGACATTGTCGGCTTCTTTCCAGCCATTCTCCAGGAACCGCTTGTTGGAGTCCACGATCTTGTATTTATCTTTTCCAGCCCAGAGATAATGTTCGAGGGGAACAGGTCGTTTCGGTGTGGAGATGACGTAGATATCCTTTTTCTTCGTGCGACCAACCCACGAGGCGAATTCGTAGGTGTTGGGCACAGTAGCAGATAACAGAATCAGTGTCACATGTTCGGGAAGCATGATGATGACTTCTTCCCAAACAACACCTCTTTCAAGGTCATTCACATAGTGCACTTCATCAAAGATCACAAACTCAACATCACGAATCAGATCTGCTCCGCGGTACAGCATACTCCGCAGAATCTCCGTCGTCATAATCAAGCAGCTAGCCTCGGGGTTAATCTGGACATCACCTGTGAGGATACCAACATCCTCGAAGGTATTTCGGAAGTCGCGGAATTTCTGGTTACTCAGCGCTTTAATGGGCGAGGTGTAAATTGCCTTCGTCATGTGTTTGGCAGCCAGAGCAATGGCGTACTCTGCGACAACGGTTTTGCCTGCCGAAGTATGCGCTGCAACGAACACCGAGTCGCCGCTTTCAAGGTGATATACGGCTTCCTTCTGGAAGGTATCCAGCTCGAAAGGCCACTCCCGAGCCATATCAGGAACGAGTTCGCCGAAATTCGTAATGTCCTTATTGACATCCACAACGTGGGCCCATTCTCTACCTCCTTTCTTCTGGATGCTGGAGAAGAGCGGAGCACGGGGTTCAAGGGATGGAAACTCGACTGGCAGCAGGACATCGATGTCCTCCTCATCTCCGCTCAACTCCTCCTCTTCCTCGTCAATCTTCACCCCACCCTCCACATCCGAGCCCGCCTCATCCTGATCCTTCACGACAGAAGAAATATCACCTTCGTCTTGTTCCAAGGCATGCTCAACCTCCTGGTCTCCTTCCGCCGCCTCCTTAATCTTCGCTTCTTCAAGTCGCATACCCCGCGAAAACCCCGGCGCAATCTCCAGAAGACCGCCCTCCGCCCCAAAATTGATGATCCGATCCAAGCCAGCCTGCTTACCGCCTGATCTCTGCTGCTCCGCGACCTGGGCGTCTGACTCCATCTCCGCGATCGCCTCAACGCCATCCAGACCACCCGGCGCGAAGGGGAAGAATCCCGCCGCGCCCCTCACGAAATCCGCGCGTCCGGCGGGCCGACGCAGCAGCGATGTCGAATTTTTGGCATTGGCACTGCTGGCGGGAACTGTCACTTCGTGGTAACCAGTGACGCGTCCTTCGAGACCTTCCCGGTCGAAGCGGACGATTGTCCGTGTTTGTGTGCCAGCGACCTCGAAGAGATCGGTATAGTCAGTGGAGACATCCCATCGCCTATGAAAGTCAGTATCTGGAACAATCATGTAAAGTTACATATGAAGCACGTAGAGACTCGATCAAACAGGATATATGGACTCAATTCCCATTACAGACCAAATCCAAACCATGCGACTGAAACTCAAAAAGGGAACAGAGTTGGGGGAAGTTAAAGGGCCCAACAAACTTTTGTAGACGATTAAGCCACTCAGGACTGAACTTCGACGACGGTGTCAAAAAATCAGCCTCCAACTCCTCCCTCAAATCCGTCGCATTGGGACGAGCTTTCTTGCGAGGCCCGTAGCCGTGGTATACGCCGTTTTCCTCATCGGCTATCCGAGCGTCGAAGTCGGCCCCGCTAAGTTTCTGGGTACTGAGGCTCAGCTCAGCCAGGGTCGACGCAAGAGCATCCGACATTGCATACAACAGATGGTGGAGAGTTGTTCGTACGAGAAACCAAATCTGTTTTCGACGGTTTCGAGGAACAGGATGTTGTGTTCTCTCACGGTGGGGCGAGAGAGTACTCGAGCACCACTACTGCGAACCACCGGGAATGCGCTGGTCTGGAGGTGCAGGGGAAAGTCAATATCTTTATGGACGGGGATGTTCCCTCGCAGTCACTCTAGATTGTATGCGGTTGTGAATGTCCGATTCCCCGACAGCAGGGGGTGAGCTGAGGGAGCGAAGTGACGGGGTGGAAAGGCACAATCGATCTTGAGGTGGTCGGCGGTGTTTAGTCACGCACAATTCGCGATTACGTCGTGTGGGGACCTCCAGGCTGAGCTGCTGCCAAACGCACAGGACCGCCTTCCACCACCAGCTCCGTCCGAAAATGGCAACCCAGTAGGCCTCGTATTTAACCCTCCCTAACTTTCAGGGGTCCAGCGATCCCTGCACCCCAAGTGTTGTTGGAATATTTAAGTACTCGAAATTGCCCCCCTTGAATTCGCACTTTGACTGTGAATAAAAATCTACCCAGACCATTTGAGTACGCCACCAAACGTCTGCATTTGACAGAATTATATAGTTTTGACCGCGTTATGAATACTGATAACTTTTCTCGAGGTCTGCCTGAGGTAATCAGGCAAAACCAAAGATAGGCCATTCGGCCAACTACCTTTAAACGCCAGCGACAAATGCAATAAAAGAATGGTAAGCCAATGAAAAACAAAGTCCTGAGGTATAACGATAATGCAGGCCCGCATCAAGGCAGAAAGGAGCATGAAACAGATTAAAATTATATAAAAAGCCGTGCGTTTCATACATTCTCCTCAAGAGAATGAATTGCTACCGCCGGCATATACGCATCTCAAGAGAACAATCCCTCCCAGCGCCAAACAAGACGACTCAATGTCAAACGCATCAAACACATGATATAAGAGGACCTGCTCCAGAGCAATTTTCCCCATGGCCTTGCAAAGACCAAAATTAGTCAGGTGCACGATTGGAGCACGCCTGGAGTAGACAGGCTACCGGTAGCTCACAACAGGGAAGGTCTTCCGATCCCTGGTGTTGACTTGGAATTCAAAGATACCATCGATGGTTGCGACATATCTAGGGCGGTTAGCAGAAAGACCTGGATGGGAGACGGGTGTGTTACATACAGCGTTCTGCCATCGGCACCCCATCCAAGTCCTGCGGTACTACCTGGGTCTTGGTCTCTGTGGCCGACACCAAGACTTCGGTCTGGGAGCTCGTTCAGAATACTCCGGATCCAGCGCGGTGAGCGGTTCTGTTCAAGTTCCGGCTGTTGCTGTCGCATTCGTTGTTCGCGCTGGTTATTTCGATTGTGCGCTTCGCTGATGATCTGTCGTTGTCTCCAAAGTCGCTCAGCCGCTATATTGGTCCTCGTCTCTGTGTGCGAAAGGCGCGCTACCAGGTCGTTCTGAGCGTCAAGTGCGCTTTCCTGTTCCTCAGACCCCACATGGGTAGGGTTCGATCGCTGGTGGCTTCGAAGACGAGGGACCAAGACCTCTGGATGACTAGAAGTAGAATTGGAATAGTCAATGTTGGCGGACGGACGGCCGAATACTCCATGCGATTGGCGACTGGAGCCTGCCTCGGTACTGGAACTATCGGTGCTTGAATCTGAAAATCGCTGAGGATTATCCGGTGTTGTCGGTTGAATCTCTGGAGGCGATGAGGTCCAGCTAAGAGTTATACTGGGTTGCGGCTCTACATTCGAAGCATTCGCATCCTGGCTCCTGCGCCCAGTCTCGTACGCAGTCGGGGTCGGTATGTAGGATGTTCGATGCCGAAGAGTGTGTCTTCCCGTTCCGGAATTGGAGGATTGACTTTCACGCGAAGAATCATGGAGCACATCACTCTGCCGGAAAGGAGAAGTAGGACGAGATGTCCGGTTAGGTATATCTGTGGAACCTTGGAAGCGTGATCGAGGGACAGGAGGCGGGTTGTCGTTGGCTCTGGCTCGCAATCCTTCTTCCAATCTCGGTGTCCAGCGTGCAGTATTCAAAAACTCGACGATGGTCCTCTCCCTGTCGGTGAGGCCCTGCAGGAGGGTCTCGCGCAGGGGATGGTGTCCCAGCGGCCCTCCTATGCGATGGTTATAGGTCCCCTCGATGGAGCTCAAGGCCTCCCGGTGCACATCCGTTCCCAGACGTGTTTCAGGGGTAATGTCCCGACCCAGATCAACCCCGTCGTCTATTAATGGTTCTGTCCGGACCTTCTGAAGGTTGGGCTCATCCATATCCAGATGAAGAATCTGCCGGCGAACGAAAGCCTGGCGGACATCAGCAACACCCGCTCTGCCTTTGTCTTCCAACCACACCAGAAGATCCCACGGTTCCGGCGCGAAAGCCATGCAGCGCACAGCACCACCGCTTGGACACGGTCGAGACGAGTTAAAGTGGCAAATGATTGAGTTTTTACCGTTCGGTACGTTAAACACGTCGCGCACTGTTTTCACGTCAAAAACCGTGATCACTCCCGATTGAGACCCAATCGCGCACAGTCGACTAAACTGCGAAAAGGCGACAGTGAAACAGCACCCATCATCAAAGCGAGACCCCGTGCCGATATCCATTTCCACACAACGAAGCATATCCCAGTTCCAGCCCGTGAGCTTCTGTCCGCCTTCCGTCAAGACTGTGGTGTCAAAGTCGCGGCTGATATCATAGAAATACACGCGGGTCTCATCACCAACCGCGGCCAGAATACTTGAGTCGGGCGATATGATGGCATAGTTCATGCAGGCGGAGTGGTGGAGGACCTTGAGGACTTTCGAGCGGGTCAGGGAGTAAATGGATACCGTTCGATCGTTGTTGCTACCAGGGTTATTAGGTTCGAAGAGGAAGCGGTGGGCCCAAGCAGTCTTACCTGAGAATCATGACATCTTCGTCTGCCAAGCCTTTATTATCGCCAGGCAATCGATGAATGGTCACGGAATTGACTATGCTGCCTCCGAACTTGTGCAACTGCACATCACGCAACTGTCGTCCGCTAGTGTTGGGGGCGGATTCCGACTCCTCGCCCGACAACCAAGATTGGTTGACCCTCCGGAGGCCTTCGATATTGATTGGCAAGGCACTATCGACATCCGATGGGCGTGTTGGCGAAGAGGGGTCCCGGACGCGAACCGCCTGGTCCGAAATCTTGATAAAAGCGCACTCGCCGTTGTCCGAGCCTCCGATCCCGATCCAACCGTAACCGGCGGTGAGACATTTCGGCTCGAACGGGATCACCGCGATTGTCTCTCGCTTCTGCGACGAGAGGTGAATCGCATAGATGACTCTGTCGACGGCGACATAGATCTTATCGGGATCGGCGGTACTAATATAGTTGCGCAGTTGTTGGTGGCTACGAGACTGTCAGTGGGGGCCATCACGTAGGTAGTTTAGTCCAAGGAGACGAACAAGTTAGGGATCTTAAACGGGAAGAAGCGGCGCTTCGTTGAGAGAATCAGGGTCTCGGTCGGGTGATATCTAGACGGGCAGGATGCGAGTCAGCACGGCGCACCGTTCTGATGGCAAGAGGACAGGGTCGGGACGAACGAAAGCGCAGAGTCTGTCGTCATGGTGAAGGTCGGTGGAGGCTCAGCATGGTCGAGATGTACAGCTCTGATGGGGCGGGCAGCTGCGGGAACGAGGGTGCCCCGAGACCAGGAAGATTTGTCGGTGGGCGATTGGAAGTGGCGGCGATCCGGGGAGAGGACGTCGTAAGAGGGAAACCTTGACAGTGAAAGTGGGAAAGCGGAAGAAGAGCAAAGAGGCAGAGGAAGTGCAGCCCAATGCTGCAGTTTGCTTGAGGAATCAATCACCAGAGGGAAGGTTAGGAAAAAAAAAAAAGTGACTGTGACTGTGATTAGGTAGCTTGAGTGGTACCCCCAGGTAGCTGCTGCTGCTACTACTCGTACTAGTAGCTGCCCAGAAGGTAGAGCGATCAGCGATCAGCGCCGTGTTCATTCATGAGGGCGGATGACGTAAGACCTGGTCCCGCCAGCGGGCTGCCAATCCGGGGAACGCCCGGCGAATGCGTCGATGGGGCCGCATCCAGCAGGTCTTCACACGCCCTCCTGTACTTGTGTGGATTAGGTAAGGCCATGGCTGTTCGGGCAGGTCAGGTAGGAATCCCTTTCCCGCTTCAGTCCCTGCATCTATCCGGATCAAGTTCATTGTGCAGACGAACCGGAGGGAGGTCTCGTCCCAGCGCACGCAGAGGTCATGATTCATCAACCACCGCATTCTTCGCGGGCTCAAGAGGCGGTCACACCAGCATCGATGCCCTGGGCCGCAGGAAAGGTTCGATCGATTGTCTTGACCCCTTCTCATCACCGCAGCGACACCTCATCGGTCCCTTGTGATGATACCGATATGCGGGTCGTGAATGTGCTGGCATGGGCATGGGCATCGGAGATGCCTCGATAGAGTGCAGTGCCGATCCGCTGAGGTGATAGGATGTCGACCAGCACATCGTAGATTATATCGTACGTTTCATCCAGACGTATGAGCTATGGATTCATGGGGGCTGGCTATCTATCCACGGGGACATATTGAACGAGGTGCATGATCTCTACGGACCAATGATATCGACAGAGACCCCCAAGCCACATGAATAGAGCGAAACAAAATTGATGAGTCGTTTGCCGCAGGGTATCTATATATTTTGGCTCTCACGCAAAATCTGAGCACCATCAGGTGGTGAGATGAATGGAATCTCCCACAACAGCCCCGTCTGCCGGAATACCTAGACTGGAAAAACAATTGACTGCGAACGAGCACTTCCTACAAGGAAATGAGCTCGCGGAGTCTGTGAGGTTCTCCGGATAAGAATTTTCCATGACATCACAACGACACACGACTGGACCAGAAGGATGTACTATGTAGATCCATCGAAGCTCCTCCCCCTCGGCGCGACACACTCGTGATGGATCGGGGAGCTGCCCGAGAGCCTGCAGCCGCGAGACCGTGTCTCTGCCTGCCTCTCCGGGTCGCTGGCTGCTCCGTAGGGACTCCGTGGTGGCGGAGAAGCGTTCTGAGTACTGCGTCGGCGGACCTTCTGGTACCTGCTGGCAAGGGCGAGAGTGGAACACCGACCTCGCCGTACACGACAGCCGATTGGCCGGGTGAGTCAGCGGTCGAGCGGCTGCTCGGCTATCATTGGGCGGCCAGCGCGACTGCCGTGATTCTACCAACTTCGACGACGGGCCGAAGCTCTCCGTTGCAATTTTTCCCAACTCCTGCCGTCTCCCTTCTTTTTCCCCGAGAAAGAGCTGAAAAAAACCTCATCTTCTTTCACACCTCTCCATCCTACTCCCATCCTCATCCTCCCTCTCACCCACCCCTTCTTCACCTCTCCCTTCGATTGAATCGAGTGGAGCTTCTCTACGTTTTTTAATTCCTGTATTATCTATTTTAATCCCGCTACGATGTTGTCCTCGCGTCTTTCCCGCGCGGTAGGTTCCTCTCATCCGATCCCCGGACTTCGACCACCCTAGTCCCTATGTCATCATCACGCGACCATCGAAAACAACATTCCACTGACTCGTCTCTGCTTCAATACAGCTCCCGCGCACTGCCCAGTTCGCTCGTGCCCCTGCTTCCAGAGTCCCCGGCGCTGCGTTCCGGCGATGGAACTCGACGGAAGGTGGTGAGGAGAAGGTGAAGGGCCAGGTCATTGGTATTGACTTGGGTATGTCATCACAAATTTCAACCAGCCAATCTATCCCGGTGCCATTGCTAATTTAGATTCATAGGTACCACCAACTCCGCCGTTGCCGTCATGGAGGGCAAGGCCCCTAAGATCATTGAGAACACGGAAGGTATGGTGAAAAATTTTTCCCGCCCGATCGGCGTGCAGCAATCAATTGGATTGGCTGTTCAGCGAATTTCCCCATCAACTGTGATACTAACGCGTCTCCAAAGGTGCCCGTACGACGCCCTCCGTGGTCGCTTTCGCTGAGGATGGTGAGCGTCTGGTCGGTATTGCCGCCAAGCGTCAGGCTGTTGTCAACCCCGAGAACACCCTCTTCGCCACCAAGCGTCTCATCGGTCGTAAGTTCACCGATGCTGAGGTTCAGCGTGATATCAAGGAGGTCCCCTACAAGATCGTCCAGCACACCAACGGCGACGCCTGGGTTGAGGCCCGTGGCCAGAAGTACTCTCCTTCTCAGATCGGTGGTTTCGTCCTGAACAAGATGAAGGAGACCGCTGAGAACTACCTCAGCAAGCCCGTGAAGAACGCTGTCGTCACTGTCCCCGCCTACTTTAACGACTCCCAGCGTCAGGCCACCAAGGATGCTGGTCAGATCGCCGGTCTCAACGTCCTCCGTGTCGTTAACGAGCCCACTGCCGCCGCTCTTGCCTACGGTCTCGAGAAGGAGGCTGACCGTGTGGTCGCTGTCTACGATCTTGGTGGTGGTACCTTCGATATCTCCGTTCTGGAGATCCAGAAGGGTGTCTTCGAGGTCAAGTCCACCAACGGTGACACTCACCTTGGTGGTGAGGACTTCGACATCAGCCTCGTCCGCCACATCGTCCAGCAGTTCAAGAAGGAGTCCGGCCTGGACCTCTCCGGTGACCGCATGGCTATCCAGCGTATTCGTGAGGCCGCTGAGAAGGCCAAGATCGAACTTTCCTCCTCTCTCCAGACCGAGATCAACCTTCCTTTCATCACTGCTGATGCCAGCGGTGCCAAGCACATCAACCACAAGATGACCCGTGCCAACCTCGAGTCCCTGGTTGACCCCCTGATCAGCCGCACCGTTGAGCCCGTCCGCAAGGCCCTCAAGGACGCCAACCTCCAGTCCAACGAGATCCAGGACATCATCCTTGTCGGTGGTATGACCCGTATGCCCAAGGTCACTGAGTCCGTCAAGTCCATGTTCGGCCGTGAGCCCGCCAAGTCCGTCAACCCCGACGAGGCTGTCGCCATTGGTGCTGCTATCCAGGGTGCTGTCCTGGCTGGTGAGGTTACCGATGTCCTGCTCCTGGACGTCACTCCCCTCTCTCTCGGTATCGAGACCCTGGGTGGTGTCTTCACCCGTCTGATCAACCGCAACACCACCATCCCCACCAAGAAGTCTCAGACCTTCTCTACCGCGGCTGACTTCCAGACCGCTGTCGAGATCAAGGTCTTCCAGGGTGAGCGTGAGCTCGTCAAGGACAACAAGCTCCTTGGCAACTTCCAGCTTGTCGGCATCCCCCCTGCCCACCGTGGTGTTCCCCAGGTCGAGGTCACCTTCGACATCGACGCTGACTCCATCGTCCACGTCCACGCCAAGGACAAGTCCACCAACAAGGACCAGTCCATCACCATTGCCTCTGGTTCCGGTCTCTCCGATGCCGAGATCCAGTCCATGGTTGAGGATGCTGAGAAGTACGGTGCCGAGGACAAGGAGCGCAAGGCTGCCATTGAGGCTGCCAACCGCGCCGACAGTGTTCTGAACGACACCGAGAAGGCCCTCAAGGAGTTTGAGGACCGTCTTGACAAGGCCGAGGCTGAGCAGATCCGCGAGAAGATCGCCACCCTCCGTGAGTTCGTTGTCAAGAACCAGTCCGGTGAGGGCACCGCCACCGCCGAGGAGCTCAAGCAGAAGACCGACGAGCTCCAGACTGCCAGCTTGACCCTCTTCGATAAGATGCACAAGGCCCAGTCTGAGCAGCAGCAGCAGCAGGGCGGCGAGTCCGGCCAGCAGGGTGAGCAGAAGCCTTAAATGGCTCTCTGTTGCCAATCATCATCCAAGCCGGATTCTATCCAGGTTGAATGATCTGTATTTTTTCTTTGTCTCCCCTCCTCTCTCTTGCATTTTGTGATTCCTAAAGATTCCTCTTCGTGGTTGTTTTAACACGGACATGTACACATACTGGTAGCTTCGATTCATGTGACTTTACTCGGTGTATTGGTGTTTTGATTATTTAACCTTTCTGTTATTTTATTCACAATTTTTTTTTCTCATCTCTTCTCTTTACCTCTTGTGTCATTTCTTTCTGATCTACCTTTTGGGGATGAATGGAATGAGTGTACTGGGTTGGGGGAGGTGTTTTGCTGGACTGGGAAATCCTCCGTCTGGGGGACCACCGTCAAACGAATTAGTTTGCATGAGCTAGACCGGCAATGAAAACTCGATGTCTTTGTGCGCTGCCGTTTCCACAAACATCTACCTACTATCGGTTTGAATCCTGACTGCCGCACAGGATGGATGTATAGGCTTTTGCATCTGGCCCATCTATAGAGCAAGGTACTGGGGTCGAGTAGCCACAGGAGAAGAATTGAGTGTACTCTGTAGGCCGACATCAAATGTTGTCTCTGTTGCAACTCATCACGCATCTACATACACATAGGAGTACACATGACAGTACGCAATAAGTAGGTGACAAAACGGTAACATTCTTCAGCCTTCGGTCTCATGCGCTGGACTGAATCGATTCGAGGCCACTGCATCTGTAGGTAGGAAAGTGGATTCCAATCAAGTAATGAAAACCAAGTTTAGAGACATTATCGACCCAGTTCCCATGGAATGGGTAGAACAGGTGTCCCTTCTACCTACTTTGTAGTTTTGGAATTTCGTTGACACCTACTATGTGCAGAGTACCTTGTTCTGACCAGATACCTAGACGAGCCATGTGGATGGAATGATGACCATGTCGAGTCAGGGGACGTAAAGCACATCTCCTCCAGCTAGCATGTGAAAGGAGAAATCTCGGCTGGAGGACAATTAATCGGTGTACTTAGTACTGAGTGAGGTATTATGTGTAATGGAATGATGGGGGGAGTACTTTAGGAGTATATGTGGCCTAACACTGAGACAGTTGATCGTTTTTCCTTGTAGACCTACCTTGTCTTTTTTTTTTTTTTTTGTCGTGGTGGTTTGGATCATTGGGATTTGGTCATATTAGATTGAATTATGGGGATTCGTCATCGGTTGAGACTAGGCTACCTACTTGGTTGGCTACCTACCTACCTCCCTACATACCTACGTACACACTATCAGATTCATGGAATGGATGATGATGATGATGATGATGAGCGGGCGGGGAACGGCAGACAGATGAGGTCAGGTAGAAAACAAAGGAGGGGGACAGGAGCCATCGATTTGCTCGCGATGAAAGGCGAGTTGGTGATTCTGGAACCGCTGAGAATCATAATCACAACCCAAGTGGGCCGGGGCACAAGACAGATAGCGCGGATGGACAGACAGACAGACAGACACACACACACTTACTCCGTACATATGTACACACCGACACAAACCTACCTTACCTACATACACACTCCATCATGAGAGGAAGGATCCATCCGGTTCTTGAAATCCGATTCCGACTGGTGGTGGCCAAAGTACGAAAAGAGGAGATGGATGGATGGAGGGGGCGATTCGTTGCGCCATTTCGTCTGATACTCACTACCGACCGACCTTAGTCGACTGTGTTATGAGGAGGGTTGGAGGATCGAACGGGACGAAGGGGGTCTGGACTGAGAGGAGGGGAGTTTATTCGTGGTCGGATGAACGAATGGATCCCCGTCGCTCGTCTCAGTATCGTTTCTACAGGTATTATGGGGGGCAAAAGGAAGGGGACCAAACCGGTTACCTAACCTTCTTGTCCAAGGTTTGAACTACCTAGTTTCGGAATGATGTTTTCATTTAGGTAGGTAGGTATATTAATTGGGTGATGGATTCTACCTACCTATTCAGGACAATATTTATGATTATCTATGGTCTGATTGAGAATGTAGGTATGATGTTATGTTCCAGATACATTTATGGATGTCTTGCCGAGATAAGGTAGGTACCCAGGTTCTCCGTACTATGTGGACATTCACAGAATCTGTCTCTACGGTCTACCTGTCTACCTACTCAGATCAAGCCTGGGAAGAGGAGAGAGAGGAAAAAAAAAAAAAGAGAAACCCACCGGATGAACAAACGACGGGTGGGCTTCGTGTTTGTCCTTGCCAGCTGTTCACTAGTGGGCTGATGATCGCAGGGCGGGTTTTTGGTTTATTTTAGGATTTAATTAATCCAGTCGGGTTGGGCGAATCACACCCTCGCGGCGCGACACCATCCACATCCACAATACTGTACAATCCATCCTCTGGCATTTATTTTTCTTCTCCGTCGAAGGGACTCGGCAGGAGTTTTCATATGAAACCACACTACATCGTATGTAAGAACACTAGGGTAAACAGCTGCGGTGATAAGGACTAACCACCATGGGGGGCAAAAAGAAAAGAGGAAGAAGAAGAAGAAGAAGAAGAAGAGGTGAAGGGAGGATTTGAGTTCAAATCTTCTCTTTCTTGCTTTCCTTGGCTTAGTCCCGTGAGTGGATGGCAGGGCATGAGATACCTCATACGGCGTCCATCGAGTGGTTCTCACCCGGTCAAAGCTGGGTAGGTACTATGTATAGGGAAGTTGACTTCTGATCCGTAATGACCAGCGTCCGACGGGATGTGAATGGACGCTGTTGATGGATTTGAGTTTCTTCGATTTTCGTGTCTGTTATTACTGTAGGTACTACGAGGATCGATGATTTAATCCGAGGATGAATTTTCTTCTGGCGGGAAGATTCCTTGCATGCGCATACTTTGTGGAGAAGGGAGGGGCAAAACTGGGACAAAACAACAACACCAGTTCCTATGGGAAGAGGGATGAATCCATTCCTTATCGGAGGTGTCCAGGATTGGAATGGATTGGTGATGTTTCTCGGTTGATTTGGTTGATTTTGTCGTCGTTTTGATTAGTATTATTCAGAGGATTCTTGGGCTGATTATTGTGATGACCATGCAGACTTGACCTCGTGTTATCGGGAATCTTCAGGATCTCATTCTCCCCCCTTTGGGACATTTTTTTTTTTTCTCAGGGGATGAAGAAACGTCTGATGTGATGCTGTTCAACCATGGGATGGAATTTGGGACACTGGAATGTCCCCGAACAGGAAATCAAAGAAAAAGAAAAAGCCAAAGGAAATCAAAAAAGGGAGAAAATTCAATTCCATCCCCATTTGGTCGGCGGGAAACGAGGATGATGTGTGTGATGTCCACCGCGGTGAAATCGCAGTGGAGCCCCGAGCAGCAACACCACGACGACAGTTTTGGACTCATCAACCCTGGGGTGGATTCATGGCGGTTTGGGAGGTGCGGGAAGGGAGGATGTATGGGGTAGATGATGCTGGTCATACATAATCGCTTCTGTCCTGATTAGCTTATGGGACTGTTTCCCTCCTGGCGCTGGCCAATATGCTTTTGCCAACAAGGACGGGGGGAATGGACTGCACCTATCGTAATAGAGGGCCCATCGTGGACTTGACTGCCCATCGGCCTCTTATCGGCTGCACACAGATGCGGCCAATCGCGCAACTGGGGACGTGCAGTCGACCAGGACAAATCATCGCCAGATCAGACTGCAGCCCTCGGTGCGGGATCAAGGAAGCCATTCATGTCGTGACTGGTCGGGCCCGGTTTTTTCTTCTTTTTTTCTCTTTCTTTTTGGCACAGAAACCATCATCGGGCAGAGAGTCACCTCCCCCATCCTTTCGATGCCGGCATTCTTCTTCTCAATGCCAGGAGGGCACAAATTACTCCGGAGTAGGTACGGTAGGTCCTGACCAAAGAGGCACTCCTCACGTCCAGCCTAATTTCAGCATCCTCGGATTTGGGGTTGCTGGTCAAAACGTCCCTGTCCATGATTTGTCGATCACTGGGTTTAATGTATCGGTTCCAGGAATCATCCAGTGGAATTTTTGGGTCTCCCCCCACTTGGGCGTTATTACCAGTACTAGTACGAAGCACATACCTGAGAGTCCTAGGTACCGACCTAGGTACCTCAGGTACCCTGAAGGTACCCTTCTTACCTTTGCTGGGGGGCCAAGGGAGAAACCGATTGAAGATTCCTCCCCTCATCCCTTTCCAACTCTTTTGCTGTCGCCGGCATCTTCTTTCCTGCACAACCCCTTTTTTCGGTTCCCTAGTGCGATCCTTGGTTGAGAAGGTTGCCTGGATCATGAAGCATCCTCGGACTGAATCTTGCTCCCTGGAGAGTTGGTTGTCTTGCACAATGCAAGTGGCAGACGGATCTTCTATGATCTTCCACATTCCATCTCATTTAACTGTGTTACAAGTCGGCAGTAGATCATTGGTCTCTTATTGGTTCTGGATCGCTAAAAATAAAGAACTCGTGTGATTTTTGAATTTTCTTTTTCGTCTAATTTTCCTTTTCTCGTTCTTGTCCACATCATGAATACCATGACGATCCACTCGGTTTCAAATGGGTGCTGGTGACTGTCTCTGTCAGAATCGTGAGCGGGCGATCAATGACAGATGTCCCTGACACCTGCAATAATACTGGCCGCTGACGGGGATGGGAGGCGTTCCATCAGAGCCATGACGGGGGGCAGCGGCGACAACCATGGACAGGCCCAGACACGATCCCTTGACGGGGGACATGAGAAAACGAAGGATGCTGGTTGGTACTGACTATACTAGTCCATCGACGAGGGATTATGTTTGTCACTAGTGTGACAGTAGTCAACTTGGGGGAGAGAGAGGGGGCGTCAGATCGAGTGCGGATTGGCTGCGGAGGCGATGCAAAGCAGTTTTTGGGTCATCAGCAGCCTGACTGTAATCAAAATGACCTAATCAGAGCAGTCCCCAAAATGGAAAAAGAAAAAGAAACGAGAGAAAAAAAAAAAAAAAAAAAGAGTCCCTCCCCCAAATACCAGAGTCCTAGGTACTCCGCCCAAGGGATCCCCCCTCGACCACACCCGGAGAAATTGGCAAGAATGGTTCCTGCATTGTTGCTCCCGCGCCAGCAGAGACCAGAGAGGCTCTGTTGGTCGCGTGCGATCAGGTTGGTCTGGCTGTGTTGCTGTGTTGGGGTGGGTGGGAGTCCTTGTGAGTGAGGATCCATGATTTCCGCTGAAGCAGGACTCGGTTCGTCAGGAGGATCCGATAGGGAAAGAAAGCAAAAAAAAAAAAAAAAGGTCGAGATGATGACTACATCGGAGAATGGAGACTGGAGCTCACTAGTGCGGTGGGCGATATCCATGGACTTGTTTGTTCGTAAAGTCAAACTGGTTTTGCAGCTAACCTCACCCACTTGCAGCCACCAGACTCGTTGCAGTTTAGTGAGCAGAGCTGTCCCAATTGATCTGGTCTGGATTAATTTCATGATTCTTCTGTCGCGTCTCGGGGCCCCGTTTCGCTTCTCTTCACTTCTGTCGCTGTTTTCTATTCTTTCCTCTGTCTGTTTTTTTTTTCCCTTTCTGTCTTTTTCTTTTCTCGTCATCTATTCTATTTTTTTTTTATCAGTCCCAATTCTTCTTGCATCCCATCCATCCCCTCTTCGCCCCCTCCAAAACAACACAACCTGTTGTCTCGCAAACTTTGGACGCATTTTTCTGGCCGCAGTCCATACTCCAATCCATTTAATCCCTTGCGTGCACCGTTAGATCCCCTTCAGCTGTTCTTCACCTCGACGCAGCAATAGTCCATCCCGGGGATTTCCCACCGCGGCTGTGATAGATTGGGTCGGAGCTGGAAACGAACAACGGGCAGCCTGCAGCACGCTAGCGATTCCACCGGGTTTCTCTGCTGCCTTTTTCTTGGATCTGATACTTTGTCTGCTGCAAGTGTAGGTCCCTTCCCTCAACTCCTGTCGGGTCTTGTCAATCAATAGACTTGTGCCAGAAACTTTTCCCTGTTTTCTTCTCCCTCTGCTTATCGCCCACTGAACATACCGGGTTGTTGGCCTTTTATATCGCCTACACCCTACATTGCAATACTTTCCTTTCTGCTGGACCTTCCTCTATTTCTTCTTTCCTTTCTTCCTTTCTTCCTTTTTTCCCTGCCTTCCTCTATCACACTATCTCCCTCTCTCTTGAAACACTTCTCACTTGGATCGTACTCTTATCTCACACATGCACCTCATCAATAGTCTGACTTGACGGCAATTACCAAAAAAAGACCCAGATCATCCTGTCCAACTCGACAGCCAGACAGCCAGCTTCACAATGACCGTGGCACCGCCCCAAGTGGCACCTGTCCATGATACCGGAATGAACGGCAACGTCCCCGGCCACCATCATCACCACCACGCGCACCACCAACCGAACGGCCATCTCCCTCGCTTTCACCCCATTGCCATGAACCCGAGTCAACCGGTGCACCCCGACCACATGCCGATGCCGAATCACCCTCACTTCCGCCCATATCCCCCACC